>JACEGR010002057.1:0-141990 GCA_014170235.1 Listronotus bonariensis
TTTTTAAGTCATTTCTTTATTTTACTTTACTTTATCTTTTTAGTGGACTTCTAAAATAGCCGAAGTTGAGAGCCGCTTCGAAGATATAAACACCTTCATAAATGATTGCAAGCAGTTTCATTTCAAGAAAATCTGGATGGACTTATCACACAATTTATTTTATTTTATCGACTTCAGAAAAGAAAGTAGCCTTAAGGGAAAGAAGAAATTACCATCTGTTACATTACAACCTTGTCTTTATAAAAAAGATAATTAAACATAGTACTGTAAAAAAATAGTTTTATTTCTAAAAATAATTTAAAACATATTATATTCTGTAAAGTAATTAAACAACACAAAAAGGTGATATAATTCTTAAAAAACAAAAGAACCACTTAAAACTATATTATTTAATAGTTAGCGATCCCTGGCCCATTTTCCCAAATCATTACTAATAACAAGCTAATTTTTCGTGAATAGCTTCATTTTGACGAAACGCCCAATTTTTTTCCTTACAACTAGGGAATCCAATCCCGCAAAAGCGGGATCCATCTGAGTTTCTGCGGGATCAACATTGCGGGATTTTTCGTGTGGGATCTGCGGGATTTAATATTAAAATTCTGTAACTTGAACCATCGGCACTAAATTTAGAAGAAGGATTGAATCGTAGTCTTCGTACTGCCTGGGTACCAGAATCAAAGGCTTCTCCTATGACTGTACGAGCACGAGTTATACTTGCCAGTTACTAGAACATGAAATCACCCTTTTTGAGGGCGAAGGGAATAATGGTATATACTTGGAAGCCGTTTACAACTGTGTAAAGTCTATTCAGCCGACAAGTGTCGAAGCTGAGCGTGCGTATTCAGCTGCAGGATATATTTGTAATAAACTAAGATCAAACTTAAAAGATCATACCTTGGATATGTTATGTTTTCTCCGAAAATACTTGCGACTAGGTAAAGTTGACAATTGACCTTTAAACTAAGTTTACCACAACTAAACTAAGTTTAAGTAAACCACTAACTAATGTATTTTGTATTTTTGTATATGAAATAAAAACTGTTTTGCATTTACCATAGTTTGTTTATGACTTTTTCTTAGCAATTAGCATGTTTAATAGGTTTATTACAAAAAGTTATATATATTGTTAACAATCCCGCATTCTTGCGGATCCGCGGGGTCGATGATTTTTATCCCGCAGGTTTGCGGGATTGAATTCCCTACTTACAACAATTTTCGTTGGTGGTAGCTTACAGGGGTAGCAGTGTTGATTTGACAGATTTCAAAAATTTATTACAAATAGAGATAATCCCTGATCTCTGTTAATTTTCAAGATAATTATCCAAATAAACCGAAAAAATATTTGTCCTACAAAATGGAAGTCATCAAAGAGTCCCCTACCACCAACATGTATGGTTAACGATGTCGTGAAAAATCACAACTAACCAGCGGATTTTTTTCTGTTGATTAAATAATATTTATACCGGGTGTTGCTCCGTCGAGCGGGACATAGGGAATCCCATATAAATTTTGAAGTGGTCCAATATTGGCTCCCCTAATTATTTTAGAAGAAAATATAATAAGGATTTTTTAAACAGCACGAAAAGTTGTACCCAGTGTACAAATTTCAGCTCTTCTCAGTCCGCGAGCTAAGAGATAAATGCTAAAATAAGTTACGAATCTCCTATCTTCTTACCCGCCTTGTATTATTAGAAGTTTAAAATAAAATACTAGAAAAATTATTTAACCTCTTACTCTCAAGTTGTCAGATCAATGTCACATCATTCTTAAATAATGAACTACTTAAATCAAGAAAAATCACTATTACAAAATGGTTTTACCAGGCAAATAGTTATCGAAGAGTAGCGGACATGTTTGCAGCCTATTTTCCCAATAGGCCAATACTAAGTAAATCGACAATAGAACGGACGATAAAAAATTTGAAACTACAGGCACAGTAATCAATAATTGCAAATGTGAAAAAAACGACGTGATCTTTCGCCAAACAATTTAAACATTTAAAAACTAAGCTACCAATAAAAAATATGAAAAGTTAGTCCAGCTAAGGAATGCTATTTCCGCTGAATGTGCCAGAATATCGATGTACCAACAAGCCAACGTAAGAAATGAGTTTTATAATCGTTTGGGATATTGTCTGGCAGTTAATGGAGGAATATTTGAGCATTTGATTAAATCCTGATATTTTCGTCATAAATTGACTTCTAAATGTAGAAAAATGTGTTTTATTGTCTTGCGTAACTGTGAGTGCATGTGTTGGAATTAGCTGTAAACTAAAATAAAATGCGAGGATTCTTTTTGAAATTCCCGTATAAAATTGTTCAGTTTTGGCAATGACATTATAAATTAATGATCTAAATTGTCACTAATAAATCGATATGGTGTTTTTATTGTTGATTTCTAGAGTACAGGGTGCATAATGAGATACTACGTTGCAGAAGTATTAAGCAGTTTACTCTTTACTGATTGGTTGAAAAATGCTCAAATTTTCATTTTGGGTGGAACTTATTGTGCTCTTCAATAAATCCTAAGAGCATTTTTTCTAAAATAATAAGGTGAGCCAATATTTGACTACTTCAAAATTTACATGGGATTCCCTATGTCCCGCTCGACGGAGCAACACCCGGTATAATTTAAAACCCACATTGTCCTACAAATTGCGAGGTACGTCATCCTGATTTTTTGATATTTATCAAAGTAACATATTTAATATCAGCTACCCCTGTATGCTACCAACAACGAAAATTGTTCTTAGGAAAAAGTTGATCGTCTCGTCAAAACAAAGCAACTTACGAAAAATTAGCTTGTTAGTATGACTTGGAAAAATGGTCCAGGGATCCCTTAACTATAAGGAAAAAACATTGAAGTATGTATAGTGTATCTCAAAGTATATCGCTTTGGCTTTTGACGGGCAATATCCCAATAAACCTTTAATGATTTATAACCTATTGTTATTGGGCAAACCTATTAGTTTATAATGACAGGGGTGGGCCAGGTATAAATATCTCTTGACCATTTATATAAATATTTCTGCTAATATTTTGTAGTGTTGATTCACCCTTTTACTGTGCGTTTCGAAAAAGTTATTTTACGAGAATACATATTAAGTATGTCGCGTCGAAATCATTTGTCATTAGATGCAAAACGGGTTGTAAAAAATGTGTATGAAACTTTAATTAGTAGGGGACTTATTAAACAAGAAGCTTTAAAAGAAACCTGTCTACTTACAAAATCTCCAATATCGTCGATAAGGGATATTATTAATAGTGAAGAATTGAACAAAAGAAAAAAGCGTAGTGATTTTCGATCTCACCGTACAGACAATAGTGATCAAGACCTAATAAGAAGGAAAATATATTGTCTTTATGAAAGCGGAGTTTTTCCTACCTTGGATAAACTGAAAACGAAGCTAGATGAAGACGACACTAATATAAATATTAGCCGTGCCACCCTCCATAGAGTTGTTTGTAAAATGGGATTTAAATACCGCAAAATAGACAAAAGACAAGTAGTAATGGGATCGCACAGATTACGCACTTGGAGATTTAATTACCTTCAAGAAATTAAAAGATATAGGTTAGAAAACAGATCCATAATTTACCTTGATGAAACATGGTTTGATACACACGACACAGTATCCAAAGGATGGGTGGATTCCAGTCAAAACTGTAATAAATTATAAATTTTATATTATTAGAGTCCGTCCCTAATGTTCTGCTCTTTAATACCTACTGATCCGCTGTTTTATTGCTGTCGGCAGGTATATTGGAGTAATGCCGTCAAAAGCCAAAGCGATATACTTTGAGATACACTATACTTTGTAACATTAGTAACAATTATAAAAAATGAAAATAAAGAACAACTAAACATAAGGTTTCTGCATAAAATATAAAGTTATAATTGTTTAAATAAACCACCCTGAATTATTATTGGGTGGTAAATGATTTACTAGACTTTTGTATAAACTTTTTTATGACTTTTGTACATTTTAAAATGTTAATTTAAGCAATGCATCCTGTACAGAAAAATAACAAAATAAGAGGAGCTGCAAATTATACCAAAGAACAATAACCAAAAGTTTTATCAAATCCTAAATATTGTCATTATTATTTTTTATATACAACATAAAGCCAAAGTTATGGATACCTTTTTTTTATTCATCTTGCACTTTATCAGTTTTTAAATGAACTAATGTAAGTACATATATTAAGGCATGCCCTTTTGGGTAGAATCAAAATGTAAAATAATATAAAGAAAGTAACATTTAAAAAAAGTTTGGCTGGCTTTTTAAGAGTAGTTCTATAGTAAACACAAATAAATGCTAATACATAGATCCTGTAAAAACCTTTTTTTAAGTATATATGTATAGTAAGTTATGTATCGGGAAAAATATAGTTTTAACGTTTTTTGACCACTCTTTATATGAATTCAATGCGAATTCAAGATTTATTTATTAAATGATAAATAGATGCCGAATTTTCGTGATAAATTATAAAATAACGAATATTTTCCTATCGATTTTTCAGCAGTATACTTAAACATGATCAAAAACAAATATAAGATAGACACTTATGGGGATGCCGTAGCACGTTAAATGAGCTAAAGCTCGATTCGCTGCCGTTTTTTAAATATTTGTTTGGGAAAAAGTTGTATATTGAAAAGTTTCTTAAAATGATCCAAAGATTATCGGAAAGTTGGTTATTTTTACGGTTTTGTAATTTTGGGAAATTTAATGTGTTAATTATTACCATTACCAAAAATCAATTAACTTTCCGATAATCTTTGGATCATTTTAAGAAACTTATCTATGTACAACTTTTCTCAAAACAAATATTTAAAAACGGCAGCGAATCGCGTTTTAGCTAATATAACGTGCTACGGCATCCTCTTAAACACGATCAAAAAATATAGAAGCCTAATTTAAAGGAAGCATGGAAACATTTAAAAGTTGTCTTGGGTTATTTACTCCATCTAATACATCCTCGGCCTCTTCACGCAGGTTTTCAACTTTCTCAACCAATAACATCTAAAATTATATACATATATTATGTAAATAAAACAGAATCTCAGCTTGTTATATTAACTAACACTGGCGGCTCGTCAGAGGAGGCAAGGGAGGCTTAGCTCAAGATCGTTTGACTAGGTAAGGTTGCCTCGTAAGCCTTGCAACATGGCGGACCATACGTCACATATGTATTTTGCTCATTATTTAATGAAGTTTTTAACACGCTTTTATTAACTTGGGTTGTAACTATCTATCCATCTGTCTATCTATGTAACGGAATCTTTGAGCCTAATTTTAACCAACTTCCAGCTATTCGATTTCTTTGAAACTTTGCACACGTATCAAGGACCGATGAAGATGCAATAATTTAAAAACAGTATCCCGTTAAGTTCCAGCATTTTCCAGGAAAACCGGAAAAGTGAAAAATCGTACGTTCTGGCGGATGCGCCAGATTAGACAATTGAATAATCGAACTTGACAACATTTGCCGACGGGTTGGGGACAGGGGCTCAATTCTGCTAAATTGAACTCATTCGTTCGCTGAACGTATTCGTTCCGGGAGCGTATAACCTTCATCTGTTTTTTTTTAACGAACGAATAACCTTCACTTGTTTTTTAAAACAGGCGGTCATAAAACAGAAATCTGTATTACCAACTGACATCTGACAAAATTCACAGTCATAACATAACCTAAAATTCCTTTAATGTGAAATTAAAGTTGAAAAAATCAGTTAACTAAGCTATTAAAAACAAAGTATACACTTTAATTGAAATACAAGAAGCAAATAAATAATTAAGATGGTCCTCCGCAGCCAGAATAATCATTCGTAAGCAAAATAGTTCCTAAATCACATAACCTATAACCAAAAAATTTTTTAGTGAATAAACTGGAGCATTTATTTTTAAAAAATTAATTGATATAACGAACTAAAAATGAAAAATAATTAATAGTTTAAAAAACTAAAAAACACGCTTTTATATGCAACCGAACTAAAAATTAGAAAATAATTTTTCATTAAAAAAATATTGTAACTTCATAGTAAAAGCGTGGGGTGCTTAATATATTAAATGTTATAATTATTATATTTGCCAATATCTATGATGGAAAAGTTATGAAAAATAGTAAAATGCACCCCACGCCTTTTACTATGAAGTTACAATATTTTTTTTAATGAAAAATTATTTTCTAATTTTTAGTTCGGTTGCATATAAAAGCGTGTTTTTTAGTTTTTTTAAACTATTAATTATTTTAACAGGGTAGTTTGTGCTTTTTGTCAATATTAAAGGAAATACTTTTAAATACTGTTAATTCCAGTTGTTACCGCAACTTCTTTATTTCCTATTAATAAATTATTTAACAATGATTATTCCTTGTTTGCTATGTTGGCGTAAAGGAATCAGCAGTGCGGTACATATGTGACGTAATGAGGCAACCTTACCCAGTCAAACGATCTTGGGCTTAGCTTACCGACCTTTTCTGTGTTTATATAGTCTTTATGACTTTAGCCTCCCCCTGTTCTCCACTGCACCAGCCACCACTGTTAACTAATTCTGAATACTTCATATCAAATTTAGATTATTTTTGGTAAGTTTCAAGTTTAAAAAGGAACATAATATTAGCACATGAAATGAATCATTTTGCCTGGCAATTCTTTGATCCTGCATGGATTTACTTGAAATTTTAACAGAAGGTAGGGAATAGCCCACAGATCAAAAATCTGCAGGGTGTTTAAGAACTATGGGATCAACTTCTAGGGGTTATTCAGTGTAACACTAGAAAACATTATTTGAGTATAGGCAGAGACAAGAATGAGACGAGCAACTAAATGTAAATAAATTATCCGAGAGAGTGATAAGCTGCTGGGCCTTCCTTGTCTGTCTTCAAGGAAGGTAAACACAGATGGCGCGTGAGTCGACTTTATCGTTTGCCCGGCAATGTTAGGTACTTGTTTTTGTTTCCTATTAATATAAAATATTGGGGTTTAGTTCAATAATTACACACACCTTATTAAAAATGTCATTTATTTGGTTTTTATAAAGATTTTTTCTACAGATAACCATGTCAATATTACCTTAAATTATCTGTTGAAAAGCACAAATTTAATATATACACTGTGATCACTAATAAAAGTCAATATTCAAAGTCCAATTAAATGTAAACAAACTGTCCAAACAAATCGGCCATTGAAAAATATCGAATAACATTTCGGCGTGACTGCCTGCGGCAACGTTGTCAAGTTAAAAATATTCGATTCGTGGTATATTTTCTTTCTCTTAATTAGATGCGAGCCAAAAAAGGACATTAAAGTTTACATGCAAAAATTGTAAACAACTTGGCAACCAGGGCAAAGCGATGATTGCTCCATCTACGATAGCCTGCCATGATGAAAGACAAAGACATATTTATTGGAACTTGCGTTAAACCAGAAAGAGATAAATACAATGGACAAATTGTTAGGACCAGTTACTCGTCTCATTGTTGTCTCTGGTATAGGGACCTATGTTCGAAAAGTGTCACCATGGCTCTACAGCCCCAAGACGCGTAAAATTTAGAAAGTAGATTAATTGCCCAAATAGGACTGGATGCATTAAATTTTGACGTTTTGTACATGATATCATCACAACAATTGTTCAAAATGTCAATGTCTAACTTGTTATCATTTTATTTAGTAATTTTTTGTTTTAATTTAATAATTTTATTTATTATTTGTTTTTTATTTATTAATTGTTGTAATGATATGTACAAAAGGCAAAAATTAAATGCCATAGTATCACTTTTCCGGACATGGGTCTTTCTACTGTTGCACTAAATAACCCCTGGAAGTTTAATCCCATAGTTCTCCCATCCCATCCTTAGTATTGAACCGAAGGGCGCCATCGCTAAAATCTGGTGTGGCTAGTTTCCACCCCATCTCGGGGTGAACATTTTTAATTACATTCAAACCACAGGAATCGATCGAAAAAGTTAAAATAGGCAAAAATATTCTATACATTTTTTCGTAAATCTAATATTTTTAGGGTATTCGCGAATGAAAATAACAATTTTTTACTGAAAATTATGGCATTTTTATCAAAAACTGTGGGGGGAGCAAAATTATAGCTTTAATAATAATAAAACATGTATAAAATGGTATTTTGAGAAATTTTTATACAGTTGTGGAAAAACATAGTATGTAACACATGCAAAAGTGTCTTTTTTACTCATGGGATTGTCGCAAAAAAGTATAACTTTATGCACTAGTTACATAAATTACTATTTTTCCTACAATTAATATTAAAAAGTTTCCCATAAGTAGAGAACTTAGGCGGGACAACTGCTGTAGTACAACGTTCGAATGTTTGGTTAACAAGCATTTTGGTGTTCTAAAAAATCCCTACCTTTGATGCTGCTATCAACTGGCAAGCCGTTCTTCTTTGGCAAAAACTCTATATTTTCAACTAATTCATCAACATTTGCTTTAGCTATGCTTTGGAAGATTTTTGTATCCTGCATTAAAAAGTTGCTTTTGCCCGGACTCTAAAAAAATATCAGTTACTAACAAATCTTTTTTAATTTATTTTTTTTTTGAAAACTGTTTTACACAGAATTTCTTACAAAGTCTTAAACTCCCTCGGTGCACGCAAGGCGGCCTAAAGAGCCTCAGTCACTCTTGGTACTCTCACTCTCTGACAAAAAAGTGACGCGTTCGCCCAGTCAGACACCCGAAAACATTTGATATTGACAGGCTGGGTTAAAGCGCCGGTATAGTGTATCTCAAAGTATATCGCTTTGGCTTTTGACGGGCAATACCCCAATAAACCTTTAATGATTTATGACCTATTGTTATTGGGCAAACCTATGAGTTCATAATGACAGGGGTGGGCCAGGTATAAATATCTCTTGACCATTTATATAAATATTTCTGCTAATATTTTAGTTGTAGTGTTGAATAACCGTTTTTACTGTGCGTTTCGAAAAAGTTATTTTACGAGAATACATATAAGTATGTCGCGTCGAAATCATTTGTCATTAGATGCAAAACAGGTTGTAAAAATGTGTATGAAACTTTAATCAGTAGGGGACTTATTAAACAAGAAGCTTTAAAAGAAACCTGTCTACTTACAAAATCTCCAATATCGTCGATAAGGGATATTATTAATAGTGAAGAATTGAACAAAAGAAAAAAGCGTAGTGATTTTCGATCTCACCGTATAGACAATAGTGATCAAGACCTAATAAGAAGGAAAATATATTGTCTTTATGAAAGCGGAGTTGTTCCTACCTTGGATAAACTGAAAACGAAGCTAGAAGAAGACGACACTAATATAAATATTAGCCGTGCCACCCTCCATAGAGTTGTTTGTAAAATGGGATTTAAATACCGCAAAATAGACAAAAGACAAGTAGTAATGGAATCGCACAGATTACGCACTTGGAGATTTAATTACCTTCAAGAAATTAAAAGATATAGGTTAGAAAACAGATCCATAATTTACCTTGATGAAACATGGTTCGATACACACGACACAGTATCCAAAGGATGGGTGGATTCCAGTCAAAACTGTCAGACGAAAGCACCTTCAAATAAAGGAAAACGCATTACCATAATACACGCTGGTTCAGAAGACGGATTTGTCCCAAACTGCTTGCTGTTGTCTGCAAAGAATATTAAGGATTCTAGCTTGGATTATCACGAGGATACAAGCGCAGAACTTTTTGAAAACTGGTTTCAAAATTATCTTTTAAAAATATTCCAAACAACAGTGTTATTGTCATGGATAACGCAAGCTACCACAGCCGTCTGCTACACAAAGCACCAGCTTCATTAAGTTCAAAAACAGAAATCCAGGAATATTTGTTAGAAAATGATATTTATTTTGAATTCAGTTACAAAAAAGCGCAACTTTTGGAAGTCCTAAATTCATATGCAATTAAAAAACAATATGTATGTGACAATTTGGCTGAACAGGCTGGGCATACTGTCTTACGTCTTCCTCCGTATCACTGTATGTTTAACCCCATAGAACATTTGTGGAACCAAGTAAAATCAAAGATTAGAGCAGAAAATGTTACACCTACTTTAAGTCCCAGTGTTATAAATTTGATAAAAAATGGAATTACTAATATACCAGTTGAGAGCTGGAAACATTCAGTACATAATAAATATAAAAATTAAGGACTCACTCTTACATTTCTGTACAAAAACAACATAAATCGTATTGTAATTAATCTCAACGATGACTTAAATAAACAATAAATTATAAATCTTTATATTATTAGGGTCTGTCCCTAATGTTCTGCCCTTTAATACCTACTGATCCGCAGTTTTATTGCTGTCGGCAGGTATATTGAGTACTGCCGTCAAAAGCCAAAGCGACTTACTTTGAGATACACTATATCATGAAATCAATTTTATTACTGGCACAGGAACTATAAGGTATATTGCGTTAAATCGTTGTATTTTGGCCTAAGGAATTTTTGGTAGCTTTTGTACAGACCCTTTAGACACCCTGTAGCCCTGTAGAGTTACCGATTTAAGACCAGGTGCTAAACAAGACGTATGTTTATTCCACAGCAAAACGTTCTATTCTATTTCTATTTTTTTCTTGGTTTTGGTCCCTTCAGGTCCATTCCACCACTCTCCCCTTCCGGACTATGCTTTCCAGGGCTTCGTCGGCGGAAAATCTGGATAATCGAGCTCGTAGCTCCCAGAAATTCCAAAGAAAACAAATAATTCAACAATCGATGCAATAAATAAATTGTCGGCTGTCAAACCAAGATCTGCTACTGGTGTTATGTATAACCTTCACTTTCACTACTGACAGTTCCCATGGCACGCCCATCTATTTCCCGCCATTTGAGAAATACCTCGTGTTCACCACCAAACAGGATACCATCAGCTTATAGGAATCTTCGCTCACAGCGCAATTTAGCGTGAATCTTTCCTTGATCCCCGAAGGTAAAAAACGTTCGTACGACACCTCTAGCCGCCACTCCGGGAAGAACTTTGTATTCCTGTCCTCTACGCACTTCCGCACTGTCCGGAGGTCAAACAAAGAGGCAATTTTTGCAGCAAAAAGTAGGCCAAAATATTTTAAACAGTCCCAAGAGAGATAATAATAAAATACCCAACAAAGAAGTTTATTTGATAGCATACCTGTTTTACTGCTGGTAATTCCATAAGTGGTAGGAGTTCCCTGTTGCAACAATGAGAAAGTCTTTGACTCATACCTGTTAATAAATGGGAAAAGGCCCACAGCTCTTCTAGTTCTTCACAGAAATGTACTACGTTGGTAGCAAAAGTGGCTGAGATTGTCATAAGATTTTGAACAATTCCTCTATTAATCTGTAGAAAAGAAATTTAAATGATGGTTTTCAAGAGGAAAATCGTTTAGTTTATATGCTATAGTGTGTTTAACTCACCTGATATTTTTCTGAAACTTTAAATACTGGCATTTCATTCCACAAATCATAAAGCATAAGTGTAACATAAAACCTATTTAATACTTTTTCTGGTATTTTCTAAAAAAAAAATAAAAATGATAAAAATCATGTTAATGCTAAATATTAATACCAATACCTTTGACGCCTGCCCAGTAGTCATTTTTACTACAACAGCTTCATCAAATCCTAGAATCCTAGCTGTTTGCATATCTTTTCATTTAAGTGTGTCAACTATGAAAAAAACATATAATCTTTTAGATGTGTATTCTAGTCTAGAGACCCGAATTTCGAGCATTTTTTGTCAATGTATAAAAATAAAAACAATTAATATTTAAACTAAACCATTTTTTAAAATTTCTTTATTCATATATAAAGAAAACACCAAATTAATTTCAACAAATATAATTAAATATTCATGAAGTTATGCTTCCTTGAAGTGGAGGGAGAAATAAAAAACGGCATGTCCTCGTAGTTATATTTTTTACCGTCATGGTGATTTAAAAAATAAACAATTGACAGATTCTTAACAGATTCGAAAATATTGTTATTATCGCGTGAACGACCAAAACTGAAAAAAAAATGTGTGTCCATAAAATGGCGGCTTTTGAAAAATAAAGGTCAATTTTTTCGTTAGTTTTTAAGCTTTCTCGAATTTTTAGAAATAGAGCAAATTTAAAATTTTAAGTTTTTGTAGGTTCACGCGATAGAGAGATATTTAAAGAATATATATTCCAAATTTTAAGTAAATCGGTTGATTAGAACTTGAGATATCGTGGCAACCGTATCGAAAAACCTCGTTTAAAGATTTACGTTAAGTTTCAGGCAGCATAACTAATAATGGTACATATACCGCAAGATCGTTTAACTGGGTAAGGTTGCCTCATTACGTCACATATGTACCGCACTGCTGGTTCCTTATTGGCGCCAACATAGCAAACAAGGGATGTCTAGGACGGATAATTCTATGAGGGCGAAAGAGCGCGATATAAAAATCAGCTAGAATAATCATTGTTAAATAATTTATTAATAGGAAATAAAGAAGTTACGGTAACAACTGGAATTAACAGTATTTAAAAGTATTTCTTTAATATTGACAAAAACACAAACCTACACTGTTAAAAACTTCATTAAATAATGAGCAAAATACATATGTGACGTATGGTCCGCCATGTTGCAAGGCTTACGAGGCAACCTTACCTAGTCAAACGATCTTGCATATACCACACACTTCTCTTATTCAGTCATCCCAGCTTCCTACATGATGTAGTATATTAGAAGTATTATGGAAAGAAGGAGAGAGAGTTATTCATACGGGTAACCCGCCCTTCAATTGCCTATTAGAGTCGTCCCCTCAAATTCGTCTAGTTGCCACGTCATTAAAACGGCTGTAACTTTAAAAATAATTCGAATTTGAAAAATCCTTTTAGGGAGGTATTCCTAAATACCTAATCTATTGAATTATAAAAACAAATGTTTAAAATTTTTTAAAATTTCTTGACTAGAATAACCCATTAAACATTTCTAATTTGTGGTTTATTCAATCCAGTTTAGCACTTACTTTCTTTTGAAAATACCTAACAACCCTTAGAACCACCTAATTAAAAAGCCCTTCCGGTAATTTTCTAGAAACCTGCGGCAACTCCGATTTTAACGAAATTTGGTATACGGGGGTTTTGGGGTGCTGATCACGAATCGCTTTCGAGATATTCATCATCAAAGTTCAAATCTGCACTAAGCTTATTTTCACTATATTTCCCTTCTTTTTGCACACAATTCTTTATTTAAAGCTAAAGTGTCACACAATATTTGATTTTCACCTTTAAAACCCCGTCTTTCTTACGTTTTTTACATTATTTTTGCATTAAATTGCGTGGCTTTTCTATGATCATGCGGCAACCATACATACACATAGGGCTTCATGGCACACTGGGATTGAAATGATTCAAAGTATAACTATGCAATTTAATGCAAAAATAATGTAAAATACGTAAAAAAACGGGGTTTTAAAAGGGAAAATCAAATATTGTGTGCCACTTTAGCTTTAAATCAAGAATTGTGTGCAAAAAGAAGGGGGAATAATGTAAAATAGGATTAGTTTAAAATTCAAGTCTGACGATGAATATCTCAAGAACGAAACGTTTCCGCCAAAAACCAATCAGATTCGTGATCAGCGCTTCAAAACCCCCGTATACCAAATTCCGTATGAATGTATGTATGCAATAAAATAAATAAGGATTTAATTAAAAATATAGACAATATTAGAAAATTTTACCATTTCTTGTTGTTTGAATTTTTATCTTTAGTTAAATACACATACTTATGTTAAAAACGAGAGGAGGCAGGGAATCCCTCGTCTTCCGCCGAGAGACCTCGAGTGGCTTTCGACATTATAACAATTTACCTTTTTGTTTGAATTTAATTTTTTTTGTGTAGTATCCAATTTAACCATGAAAATCCTAACCAAAAGGCTATGTTAGAATACATCCTCAGCTGTATAGAAAATCAGTTCGCGGTAAATAAAAATTCCGAACTAATAAATAACTAGACATGCGCTTTAAAACAATTCTAAACCAGTTCGGTTCTGGTTCAGAATCGGTTCATTACTAGACCCGCGAACAAAGCTAATATATTGTCCAAAGAAAAAAAAAAATAACACAGGTCAAAAATAAAAAAGGAGGTCTGTGCTGGGTATTGGACAAACACTTTCGTATTTTTTCCCGCTGAACACACATGTAAACTTAGAGAGTTTATTTTTGGAAAACGGATAGAGATAGGACTGCCCGAAACGTTGTGTGAGTAATAAAATAAAAGATAATAGAAGCTCCAAAATTCTTTGGGTATAACTACTGAATCATTATCGACCACATTCAGACATATATTGTGTGATGTTAAGAAATACTCACCACATCATAATAAACCTGCATATTCGGCCTGATTTGTTCTGAGGTATCATATGGTGTAACTAAATATAATAAATGTAAACAGTTCAATAATACTAAACTCTTCTGAGCAACATAGAGATCATCATAAAGTTGGTGAGCACGTGACAGTTCCAATCCACCTTAAAAAAATATATTTTTTATTATTAGCTTATTACTACAGAAAATGAAGCGTTTCACCTCGCAATTCTTTGGTCCTGCATGGGTCGACTAAAAAATTAAAAAAAAATACATAATCAAGCTTTTCTTAAAAAAGGTAATTATCTAGAAAGCTGCGGCTACTCCGATATTGACGAAATTTGGTATACAGGGTTTTTTGGGACGTTTGTTACGAATCTGAAGGATTTTTTCGGAAACATTTTCGTTCTCAAGATATTCATCATCAAAATTGAAATTTAAACAGAAATGGCTTGATTTAGAGCAAACCCTTTTATAATAATAAAGAAAGGCAGAAAATTAATAAAAAATATATTTTAAAAACGTTTTTTAATGTTATATGAAATATTGTGTGCCAACTTAGTATTTATATCAAGACTTTAGTGCAAAGAAGGAAAAATAAAATAAAAATAAGGGATAGTTTGAATTTCAAATTTGATGACGAATATCTCGAGATCGAAACGTTTCCGAAAAAAATCTTTCAGATTCGTGACAAACGTCCCAAAAAACCCCTGTATACCAAATTTCGTCAATATCGGAGTTGCCGCAACTTTCTAGACAATTACCTAATCAGCGCCCCAAAACCCCCTATACTCATATTTCGTTAAAATGGAGTTTTTTAAAAATATGTTAAGTCATCTCACGAAGGCTTATGCCTAAATACCAGAGTACCATGAGTGCCAGGTTACTGCACCTTTTAGACAACGCGGTAGTGCCAACACGGACGTTATTTTTTTTTAAATAACTACTACCTAGAAATGGCAGAATACTACACAGTGGTTTGCCATTGTTAACTGTGAGGTGACGAGCAATTAGAAATCCGATGTCCGGTTCCGAGATTCGAACCTCGGATTGCTGCGGTGAGAGGCTGGCACGTTAGCCCCTGCACCACGTTTCTTTAATCAATCAATGAAAACCACCTCCCAACTATAGGGGCTGACTTTTGCTCTTCTCCAATTATCTTTTACATGTCTTGTTAATACGTTTAGGAAGTTTAATTAATTAAAAATTTCAGAAAAATTGAAGCCTAAAAATAATTTTTCACTATTTCGTATTTTTAATTATTTTTTCTCTCTCAAAATAACACCTAAAATACTGAGATAAGAAAAAAATGATAAAGTACTAAATTGTAGCTTTTCTAATGACTAATATTTGTCGGTGCGTAGATTTTCTGTAGAATTTATTTTTAGAGAAATATATAGGATGTTTTATTTAAAATATCAAAGTTGAGAGCACTTCCGGTTAAGCCGGATGTGCCACATAAAATCTGAAACATCACAAATCTGCATCCTATTCAACCATATATTTGACCAAAATTTCAAAATCGTTTAACACTTCTCGAGAAAATGATAGGCCTGCTAGTAATTTCGTGGGCACCCGGTATATTAATGTAGTTCCAGTTCCGTTTCCGTTTGGTGAAGTAATTTGTAAGTAAAATAAGCCTTTTCATTTACCTTTTATTGCAGCTGATCCCAAATTACTAATTACTAGTTTCGTATTGCTAGTCAATACTACAGTCTTTTTCGGTTTTTACTAGAAGTACTTGCATTATCTCCAATTGTGCTATCTATTTCCGACTAAAAAAATTAAACAAAGTAAAGATTTTACTACAGTATACGTTATTTTGGTTAAAAAAAAATAAAATAAAAAAAACTTCGAAAGAGGGTGCTTATATTCTGAAGATAGAGAATCCGAGAGATTTCCCACATATTCTCTGACACCCTTTATAATATTATAAAATTTACTAATACGATTTACTTACATTAGTTAAACTGGCTAAAGACGTATCCATCTTTACCGTTACATCACATATTGACGACGAATCGCTTTCCTTCCTACTGGCACAATTCTCCTGTAAGGCACCTAGTTTAAACAAGTTTTTAATCACACTATCCGTTAGTCTTTTAATATCAACCTTCAGTTTTTCAACTTGCACAGCCATAAGGGTTGATTTTGACACTTTTGCAGTTGCGTTCTGGTGTTAGCTATACCCAAATGTATACAACTTAACAGTAAAAACCTAGAAAGATTTAAATTAAAAAGATGCAGTTGAAGTAAGAATTAAAGGCGTATAAAATCAAACGCTTTTATTTACAATAAAACGGTCTGTCAATAATGTGAAGAACTTACCACAACTTTATTTTTTATTTATTTATTTATTTATTTATTTATTACAATTACAATATCAACAATTAATTACAATATAAATTTAAAAGAAAAACTATAAGTAACAATGTGCACAATGGACATAGGTCTGTGTGTGCACATTAGGCATCAGCATAAGCTATACATAATCTTTAACATTTTATTTAAATAACAATATATATTTATATTATAAGGTGGTATGACTACGATGACTATAAATGTTCTGTCAATACACTATAAAAATGCAATAATTTGTTTGATTCTTTGCGTGTTACTTTTTATCCACAAATCCAATTTTTTTTTAATATTTTTAATTTTTTTTATTTTTAAACTGTACCAACAGTATATTAAGTATTTTAGGCGCCACATAAGTAATGGATCTTTGTGTAGTATCAAATCGTGTATTAGGTAATGTTAAATTTCGACCTACATTTGCTCTTGTCATAATACTATGATTGATGAAGCTGTTAAATATGTTTCTTGTAAGAGAAAATCTTAAAACATTTTTAATGTACAACTGATCAATTGTAAAAACTCCAGTATGTTCATATAATAATTCAGAGAAATATCGTCTGGTTTAAATGTCATTATCTTTAGAATATATTTCTGTGCAATAATAACATTTTTAAAGAACTTTTATGCGCAGACCCCCAACAAATAATGCCATAATTTAGACACGATTCGACCAATGACTTATAAACTGTTGTAATATTATCTTTATTTAAAATGTAACGCAGTTCATAAAATTTATATACAAGTTTTCTTAGTTTATTCTTTGTGTGTATTCTGTATGAATATTCCATTTTAAAAATTGGTCGAAAAACAAACCCAAATATTTTATGCTCTCAACCGACTTAATATTGTCAGAGCATTTACAGTTACCGGCCAAATCACAGTCAGAAGAGTGAATCTTAATGTTATTCCTTATGGGTAGACCTCTTTTATCTATAGAAAACACATAAAATGTGTTTTATTTACATTCAGAGTTAGTGAATTTAGATCCATCCATGTTTTATATGGGTCATTGCCTCTTCGGCCCTCTCAAAGGTCTCAGGCCACGATTTTTCGATACTTATACTTCGCTAATATTGGTTTGACTGTGGCAATGGCGCACAGCACTCACCACGTTAGATTGGCTTTTAAAATTAATCTTGCAACGTTTTTAAAACCCCTTATCGGCATAATTTTGAACTAGTTTAAGAGTCCATGACAATTGATGGTCAAGTTTTTCTTGCTGTTGTGAAAGTTAATATCGTGTTTTTAAATAATTTTTTATAATTTATTGAATAAATTCAATAAAAAGTACAAGAAGAATTAGTCTACAATTTGTGCGGAGTGTTTTGGTGGTTGTCATCATGGATTTCTTTAAAGTTCTGCCATGAAGCAAAAGGTGCAAAGTCGGATTTGTTATGCCTGCAGTTTAAGTGTAAATATTTAAGAACCTACGTTTTTTACTTTATATAAAATTACGTGGAACGTTAGCTGGTAACTACTTTTTGTTTTATTTAGGTTTTTAGACAATGATGCCTAATATTTTGTCTGAAATGTAATGCCCTGTTTTCAAAAGTGCTGAAAGGAAAGACCTCCGCTGGCAGTAGTTTCCACAGTCTAGAAACTCTAGGGATAAAAGAACGAACGAAATGGAAAGTTCGGGGCCTGTCCAATTGAACCGTATAGGGATGCATACGCGCGGCACCACGAGTTTCTCTGTTGGGAGCTGCAAGAGGAGGGACTATACTGGATAATTCGTCGGAGCAGAAGCCGTAAAAGTATCTATAGAAGAGCGATAGATTTCCACAGCTCACGATGGGCAAGAGAAGGAAGTCTTTGAGTAAGTAAAGGATCATTAATAGGACGAACAGCTCTTCTTTGAATGGCATCAAGAATGCTGAGGGTTGTAGGGGATGCCATTCCCCAGACATGAGAACAATATTCCATAGAGGGTCGAATTTGGGACACATACAAAGTGTATAAATTGGAAGGAGAAAATACTTTTGGCTCGCAAAAGAAATCCAAGCTTTTTGTAGCCGCGGTGGCTATAGATACAATGTGATTATGCCAGTTAAGGTTATTCTCAAATGTGACGCCCACAAGGTTAAATGTTTTCCCGCTCTGCAAAACCTGGCCACTCATAAGCAAAGGATGAGTGTTTGATGATTTTTTCGCGACAAGGAACACGACTGTGTTTTGGATGCATTAAATTGAACGAGATTTTTGGCGCCCCAATCCAATAACAAATTGAGATCCTGTGAAAGAGATATCTGCATCGCCCTGCGTTTGCTCAAGTCGGGTTGAGAGATTGGTTTGGGAACCCGAAAAGTGGAGTGAAGGGTACTATCGTCAGCATAAATATGAATGGGATTGGTTGTGGAAGAAAGAAGGTCGTTGATGTGAAGAAGAAACAAAGTTGGTGCTAGTACTGAACCCTGAGGCACTCCAGCATTAATTTCGTGAAAGCTTGAAGAGTGGCCATCAACAATGACTGATATACGTCGATTAGAAAGATAACTGTAGAGCCAAGAGCAGAGTTTAGTTGGAAGACTGTAGGAGGAAAGTTTATTAAGAAGTGCGTCATGCCAGACTTGGTCGAAAGCTTTAAATATATCAAGAGCAACGATCTGGGACTCACCTAGAAACTCAAGAGACTTGTTCCAGTTGTGTGAAACAAAGGAAAGAAGATATGCTGTAGATCTCTTGTGACGAAATCCGTATTGCCTGTCATGTAAAATTTGAGTGCGGTATTTAATGTAAGTTACAAATATTTTAATTCCCCATGCGTTTAAAGTTTTATAATTTTAATAAAGAGGTTTAATAAATATTCTAACATCAACATTTTCTTTTGGTCATAATAGACGACCTGCCCTAATCTGGATATGACGTTATGTAGTATGACGAAACATTCAAAGCCTCTGAAACAGAGTATACTTAAACTGGAAGGACGTACATACCTTAAACCTCGACCTTCCATTTCATGGATGCTTGACAATGCTTGATTCATGGGACTCATTAAGAGTTGTTTAACTTTTGCTAGATCGTTGGGTTGGGTTATAACAATACTTTCTCCCTTTTCACCAAAACCTGCACGTCCAGCTCTACCCACCATTTGTTTATACCTTGCTAAATTTATAAAATCTTTTCCGATGTAAGGAGATCTTAAAATAACCTAAAACGTTATGATAAGTTTTTTTTTAAGGAGCACGGGCTTAATAGATACACACATAATACATACACACTTAATTTAATATGTCAAAATTTGAATGTAGATTAAATAAAAATAGCTATTTATGTATCGAGGGCGTTACTAGGACTATAATGCCCTGAAGGTCGAAATACCCCGAGGGCATTATAGTCCAGTAAAGCCCGTGGTGCATACAATGCTTTCTGTTTTACCCAAAAAGAATTTTTCAATGACTAATTACATTATTTATTCGCAATATAAAAATAAGTTGCACCTGTACCTGTATACGTAAGTAGATAATGACTGGTGTTAAGTTTGACTTTGATGTTTCTATCAGTTAGTTGGCATTTTTTATTTAACGATTTGCTCAAAATGGAAGAAATTCCACAAAATATAAAAGAAAAAGCCATAAAAGCGACCGAAAATCTTTTGCCAGTTAAATCAAGGCAAAAGTATGATCGGGAGTATGGTATATTTGGTATTTGAAAGATGCGAACGCAATTCTTCAAATAACCGAAACCGTTTTAATGGCATATTTTCAGGAACTGGTAAATTATTGATTTTATTTTAATACATATGATTAACAAACTTTATTATTTTTAGTCGGAAAAATACAGTCCGAACTCTTTCTGGACCAAGTATTCCACCCTAAGGTCTACGTTGATGGTCTATGAAAATATAGACATTTCGCAATACCATCGTCTCATATTTTTTTTAAAAGTTAAGTCGAAAGGATACGTCCCGAAGAAGTCTAAAGTTTTGGAAGGAGAACAAATATTAAAATTTATTTTTTGTATAAACTTGATCTTTATTGTGAGAGAAATAAGATTGGAACAGCAATAAAATTTTCATATTAGCGCATTAGGGCATTATAAGCGGGCATTATCATAATGCCCGCTTATAATGCCCTAGGTGTAATAGCAGGTATTGTTGCTACCATAACATATTCCGTTTCTAAGGTATTACAGATCAATAATAGATGGGTAAAACATAAAAAAACTTAAAAACTTTTTTTTTAATTTATTAAAAACAAATAATACATTTAGTGCGATTACCACTCGCGGCGCCTTAAACCTAATTGGACCACAGTGGCCTTTATCTTACCGAAGGCACTGGCACTAGTTTGGTATTTATTTTCATCGATAATAAAAATGCCAAGCGACAACAAACCAAAAAATAAAAATCCAATATTTGCTTAACTGTTGACCAGATAGAACTTTATAAGCGGCTTATTTTATTAAACAAATAAACAAAACTTTATCTAAATCAGTTCAACAGTTTTTAGGATATTTAAAAAATACCACTAAGGAAGCAAGTCCGAACATATGTTTAGAGGAACTTTTTGTCATAAAAAGACATAATAAATCACCCCCTTATGTTTCGTACTGTAGTAAGGAAACACCATGTATTTTTGCAAATCTCCTTACCCTTTTCGCTGGCAAATTTACACCTGCAGCTAACGTAGACGTGCAACAAATAACAGAAATTGTTCCTGCCCTAAAAGCATCCTCCAATAATTTTCTTTCATCATTTGTTAAACCTGTAACAAACATAATGTAAAAATAGTAAAATAAAAACGATATTATGCGCTTTTTTAGCAATTGCTACTGATCTATTCAATATAAATAATGCTTTCTAAAAGTATATCGGATGGTGTGTTGCCGAGCGAAACATAGGAAATCCATGTAAATTTTAAGGGGTTAATTATTGGCTTCCCTGTACATTTTGCAGAAAAAATGTAAGATTACTTTTTAAAGCGACTCTTTGTTTGACCTCCGGACAGTGCGGACGTGCGTAGAGGACTACAAGGTTCTTCCCGGAACGGCGGTTAGAGGTGCCGTACGAACGTTTTTTACCTTCGGGGATCAAGGAAAGATTCACGCTAAATTGACGGCATCTTTCTTCTGGATCTAAGCGCTGTGAGCGAAGATTCCTATAAGCTGATGGTATCCTGTTTGGTGGTGAACACGAGGTATTTCTCAAATGGCGGGAAATAGATGGGCGTGCTATGGGAACTGTCAGTAGTGAAAGTGAAGGTTATACGTAACACCAGTAGCAGATCTTGGTTTGACAGCCGACAATTTATGCATTGCATCGATTGTTGAATTGTTTTCTTTTTGGAATTTCTGGGAGCTACGAGCTCGATTATCCAGATTTTTCGCCGACGAAGCCCTGGAAAGTATAGTCCAGAAGGGGAGAGTGGAGGATTGGACCTGAAGGGACCAAAACCAAGAAAAAAAAGAAATAGAATAGAATAGGTCGGTTTTATTGCTTTTTAATGATCGGTCGCGGATAAGCCTGTTTAATTTGACCACCAATTCTGATTCAGCGACCCCAAAATCATAAATATATCATGATTGTGCTTTATTTTCAATAAAATTGAATGATTTGACCTTAAAATAACCCTGACCATGATCTGATGGGATTAAACTGACCCTGGATTTGGATTCAGCGATTCCGAAAACATAAAAATACCACGATTTTGGTCCCTTTGCAATGAGTTTTGATGATCTGACTTTGACCCTGACCTGATGGGGTCAAATTGACCCTGGATTCGGATTCACCCCAAAAACATAAAAATACCATGGCCTAGTCTTTCGGACCACCAACTTTTTATTTTTGTGGGGCTGTGTTATCAGTTCAGGTAAAACCAAACAGGCACCTGTAAAATTAATGTTGTCACTCACATGAGGAAGAGTGTCAATAAATCAGTGGCAGTCAGTATTTGAAAGAATATTGCGTTTGTTTGCTGGAGACTGCTGTCTTACTTAAACCGAAAATTGGGTAATTTTGCAATAACATTTGGTAATTTTCTAGAAACCTGCGGTAACTCCGATTTTGACGAAATTTGGTATACGGGGTTTTTGGGCCGCTGATCACGAATCTGAAAGAATTTTTGGCGGAAACGTTTTGTTCTTGAGATATTCATCATCAGACTTGAAATTTAATCTAATCCTATTTTTACAATATTCCCCCTTCTTTTTGCACACGGTTCTTGATTTAAAGCTAAAGTAGCACACAATATTTGATTTTCACCTTTTAAAACCCCGTTTTTCTACGTATTTTACATTATTTTTGCATTAAATTGCATAGCTATACTTGCATCATTTCAATCCCAGTGTGCCATGAAGCCCTATGTGTATGTATGGTTGCTGCATTATCAAAGAAAAGCCACCCAATTTAACGCAAAAATAATGTAAAAAACGTAGAAAAACGGGGTTTTAAAAGGTGAAAATCCAATATTTTGTGACACTGTAGCTTTAAATCAAGAATTGTGTGCAAAAAGAATTGGGAATATAGTAAAAATAAGCTATGTTCAAATTTAAATTTTGATGATGAATATCTCGAGAACGAAACGTTTCCAACAAAAAATCTTTTAGATTAGTGATCAGCGCCCCAAAAACCCCCGTATACCAAATTTCGTTAAAATCGGAGTTGCCGCAGGTTTCTAGAAAATTACCTAACATTTAATTGAATAATTCAAAATTCGCATATTAAAATTTTTTGAAACTTGGCAGGAGGGTTTGTCATATTGATCCCTTCGAAAAGTTGTCTTACATTTTTTCTGTAAAATGTACAGCGAAGCCAATAATTTACCCCCTTAAAATTTACACGGAATTTCCTATGTTCCGCTCGGTGATGGACGCACCACCCAGTAGAATAAAACACATAAAATACCTGAATGATGATATGCAATGCCATATGGTACAGATACTTTAAGGGTATCACAGAGTTCACCAGCTTCACCTTTCAAAGCGTCCAGTAGCTGCGCTTTTTCTTCTTTTTTATAATTTTTTAAGTTCCTAGAAATAAAAATAATATTAATAATAAACCCTTGACAAAAAAGAATAAAAATTAAGGTGAGGTAGTCCGAGCTAATGTACATTTTAGGGTAAGTATTTGAGGCTCTATAAAAACTTCGGTAAGGGTCTTTTGTAATATCCAAACACACAAAAGTGAAAAGTGAAAAAAATACTTTAATACATATTTTTTAAATATTTTTAATATGTTTCTATAAAATCATAAAATAGTTTATATCAGGGATCCAAAATGGTCACTGAACAATAATCTTCTACTTAACATTGGGAAATGTAATTATATTAGTTTTTTTAGGGTTACGAAGAAATTTAATACATCTGACGTCATAGATAATAAAAGCTTGGGCTATGTAAACAAAATTAAAGATCTAGGTGTTTGGTTTGCGGAAAATCTTAGCTTTGCGGAGCACATTAATAAGGTTAGTCTTAGGGGTATGAGAATGCTTGGTTTTGTACATAGAAGCTTCCCTGAATTCTCACTTGCCACCGCCAGACTTTTGTACTGCTCCTTGGTTAGGCCAATTTTGGAATATTCTACTGTGGTATGGTCACCACAGTATGCTGTTCATTTTGATATGCTGGAGAGGGTACAAAACAAATTTTTGCGGTTTGCCGCATACAAGTCTGGAGTAAGGATGGAGAATTACCACCGCTCTGATTTACTGAGAAAGCTAAGTCTACACACTTTACAGCATAGACGTCAAGTTTATGATCTCTGTTTTATGTTTAAGCTATCTAATGGTCTCATTGACTGTCCCGACCTTCTATCACTTGTTCAACTTAATGTCCCCTCTCGTAATCTTCGGAAATTTAATTTATATCATATCCGCCCTCATACCACAAACCATGGAATGCACTCACCGATGGATAGAGCTCTTCGTGTGCTGAACACCTTTGGTTCACAAGTGGATGTTTTTAACAGCACATTGTCTCAATTTAAATCTAAGATCAATCATATGGTTCCTTAATAAATTAATACTTTACTTGTAGCTGTGATCTTTTTGTGATTTGTATATAAATATTTTTGATCTGCCTATATGTACCTGTTATTTGTTAGTTAGTTATCTAAATGTAGCTTAATTTAATTTTATAGTTATTTTTTTCAATAATTGTAATAGTCATTGTAAAAATGGGGAATCCCGTATACTTAATAAATAAAATAAAACTTACGGCTTGGCCAGCTTGCACAATAAATACACAACATTTTCGCAATTCTTTTTGAAGGACAAAACACTAAACACGAATCTTTTGGTACTACTTCCAGCGCTAATCCACCCAACATATCTGGATCTAGTTTACTTACTGCTTCTGAATACTAAAAACATATTTAAACAACCATAAACAATCACCAATTTTAGGCGTTCAACCAATTATAACCGCGGTAATAATTGGTGACAATTTGCATCGTCACCTTAAACCGGGGTATACACGGTCATGCAAACCTGAAACGCACTTGCATGAAAGCAACTGTCAAATGAAGGTTTTTATACACACGATTCAGATGTACCTGTCAGTTCAGCGTCAGTTTTAGAAGCTGGTGGTGTGATCAACTTGAACATAAGCGTAATTTAGCGAAAAGATTTTTTTATTTTTGTCAATGTATTCATTACTTTTAACTTTCCAAAAGCATGGATAACCTTGGTACATATCTATAAAATCACGCAATACATCTTTTTGGCCATTTTGTTAACTCAAAACCAACAATAAAACCCCGTAAACGACGTTCCTAAACTGAAACGTTAACTGACGTGTCCAACACATGCACAAGTTTGCACGACGCGTGCGACGAAACATCAAACTCGGACATCGAGTCGCATGCCAAGCCAGATGTGGCAGTTTTTTAATACACACGGTCAAATTTGCGCGCAAGCTTTGGTTTTTTGACAGATGTGACAGTTTTCCATGACCGTGTATACCCCGGTTAAGGTAGTACTACCGGTGTAAAAATTAATGTTCAGAAAATTATGAAACTTGGCATACTGGTGCTTTATAATAAGATTAGTTACATTTTGAAAGGTCTTCGAGAACTGAAAAAAGTTATAAATATTATAAAATAATTGCTTTTAACATTGATCCTTATGGGAAATCGCAGATTTTATTTTACTTCACAAAAACTGATGTTCAGATTTCAATGAAAGTTGTATCAACGGAAGAAAAAACAATTCTGAACATTTTGGCTAATTAAAATCCGGCCTTCATAGCTTGTGATAGGAGTAATTAATAAATAATTGAGAAAAATATGCTATGTGACTGGCATATCTGGATCTAGTTTACTTACTGCTTCTGAATACTAAAAACATATTTAAACAACCATAAACAATCACCAATTTTAGGCGTTCAACCAATTATAACCGCGGTAATAATTGGTGACAATTTGCACATCGTCACCTTAAGGTAGTACTACCGGTGTAAAAATTAATGTTCAGAAAATTACGAAACTTAGAATACTGGTGCTTTATAATAAGATTAGTTACATTTTCAAAGGTCTTCAGAGAACTGAAAAAAGTTATAAATATTATAAAATAATTGCTTTTAACATTGATCCTTATGGGAAATCGCAGATTTTATTTTACTACACAAAACTGATGTTCAGATTTCAATGAAAGTTGTATCAACGGAAGAAAAAACAATTCTGAACATTTTGACTAATTAAAATCCGACCTTCAGAGCTTGTGATAGGAGTAATTTATAAATAATTGAGAAAAATATGCTATGTGACTGACATGTGGCAACGCCGCCAAAAGGTTAGGATGCGCCCGAAAAAGTTTATCGAATACGGTATATGGGGACATAAAATTGATGCCAGTCCAATACGTTTTTCGGTTACAAGATTTAATGAGTGATAATAAATATCCGCAATACTTAGAAAACATATTTTTTTCCGAGTGTTTTTAAGTGAACAATTTGACGACCATAATATGTATCAATATTTACCTATTTACGTTAGTTTAACAGGTTGGATGACAGAAAGTTTCCATGTGTATCCTTAAATTTATGTGCTACTTGACCTTGTTTTACAAATTTGTTATAATTTTTTTTCAGTGAATGTTTTGCCTTTTCAATGCAATATTTTTTTGGTGATATGATAAAGGCGGTATAGAGATTTTATTAGTAAATAGACATAACAATTTAAAACCAATAACTTGTTTAAAAATACTTGTGCAGTAGATTTTTCGGTTGATTTCTATTGTTTTTACGCAGCGTTGCCAAATATAAATACCACGGTAGTCAAATTACCTTAACCACTCATTTGACTCTTGTGGTATCGGTAGAACTACCTTAATTGTAAAAGCACCTAACTCCATTTTTAATACAACATGCATTGCTCCTCTTTGTTTGACCTCCGGACAGTGCGGACGTGCGTAGAGGACTACAAAGTTCTTCCCGGAGTGGCGGCTAGAGGTGTCGTACGAACGTTTTTTACCTTCGGGGATCAAGGAAAGATTCACGGCACATTGACGGCATCTTTCTTCTGGATCTAAGCGCTGTGAGCGAAGATTCCTATAAGCTGATGGTATCCTGTTTGGTGGCGAACACGAGGTTTTTCTCAAATGGCGGGAAATAGATGGACGTGCCATGGGAACTGTCAGTAGTGAAAGTGAAGGTTATACGTAACACCAGTAGCAGATCTTGGTTTGACAGCCGACGATTTATGCATTGCATCGATTGTTGAATTATTTGTTTTCTTTTTGGAATTTCTGGGAGCTACGAGCTCGATTATCCAGATTTTCCGCCGACGAAGCCCTGGAAAGCATAGTCCGGAAGGGGGAGAGTGGTGGATGGGACCTGAAGGGACCAAAACCAAGAAAAAAATAGAGAGAGAGAGAGAGAACATGCATTGCTATCTTTAGCCTTATAAAATAAGGCTAATTAAAGATGGCATTAAAATCACATCTACAGGGTGTCCGGGAAAATGTGGGAAATCTCTCGCACACATATGGAACAGATGAAAATAACACAAGTTCCTATAAAATTTTTCCGTTTAAGCTTCCCCTGCGGAGATATGATCCCCTAAAGGGGGCAACTAGAAATCGATTTTTCGTGAATAACTAATAAATCGTACTAAATACAATATTTTATTTTCGATGTAATTTGTAATTTTTAATTCAGTATTGAAGTCCTCTCGTAGCATATGTATTATCAAATTATACAGAGCGCTTTAAAAGTTATTCACGAAAAATCGATTTCTAGCTGCCCCCTTTAGGGCATCATATCTCCGCAGGGGGCTTAAACGGAAAAATTTTATAGGAACTTGTCGTGTTATTTTCATCTGTTCCATAGGTGTGCGAGAGATTTCCCACATTTTCCCGGACACCCTGTATATAGTTTATAAAAACTGGAGTTAAGTGGCCTTACAATTAATTAATTAATAGAAAATGTGATTTTAATGCCATCTTTAGCCTTATTTTATAAGGCTTAAGATGGCAATGCATGTTTTATTAAAAATGGAGTTGGGTGGTTTCAAAATTAAGGTGACTATATAATACATGAATTAAACGTCAACATAACCGATTGGTAAATACCATTTTAAAAGTTGGTTAATCACCTAAAACTGATGAATATTTAAAAATAATATATATTTTTTACTTATTACTGGACTGAAAGTAAATAAAATAAAACAACTATCATATAAATAAGAATTTTCGGAATTAAAGTAAATTTAACCTTATAATCCAACTTCTTGATATCAACCAGCAAGTCGATTTCTTCTTTGTAATTCCAATTGACTCTAGCAATTTCTTTGCAACATTTGACATACTCAGTCAATTCTACTGGCCTAAAGTTTTTGGTATAAACTTCTGCATTTAGAAACTGGCAAATCTCTTGAATATTTCCGATAGTTGCACTCATTCCTACTATCTGGATATTTGCTAAAAATTAGTAAACAACATAGTTTTAAAATGATTTGATGTTACTAGCAGATTTTTACCGGGTATCAACGAAGTTATTAGACAAGACATAACTCCTAAAGTATTAGACCTATCAAAATGAGACTTGGTATAGGTAAATAGTATAAGAAGAGAAACAATATTAAAAATTGCATCTAAAACATTGTGGTCAACTTTTTCAAGGAAAAAAGTGACGCGTTCGCCCAGTCCGACACCCGAAACATTTGAAGTTGACGGGCTGGGTTAAGCGCCGCTTCCATATATGGCTGTATGAATATTCGTGGTACACTGGTCAAAAGTAACGCTCTATTTCATTACTGTTCCAGGCACCTGTATTTTTATTTAAAAAATAAAGTCCATGATAATTTTTACATGCGCACATCATTCATATTTCAGTGTAAATATTAGGGTGGGTTAAAAAAAATCGACTATTTTTATTTTGACTTCTGACACTGAAAAACTGATGCAAATAATTTACTTATAATACCAGAGCTAGTAAACCCTTCGAGTAAAGTTGGTCTTGTAAGGCTAGAAACAGGGCCGTATTAACTGTTTGAGGCGCCCTAGGCTATAATTCCTGGAGCGCCTATTTTCAAAAAAAACAAAAAGGTCATTTCCTCCTTTTCGCGCCTATTTTATTCCAAAGCACCTTATTCACAGAAAAATTAGTCACCAAAAATCCCCACTCAACCTAAACTTTTTTAAAAACTCCCCTGTCTAGCTCCTATTATTCCCCTCCCTGGTGACTATTTTTTCATGGCGCCCTAGGCTGTAGCCTAGTCAGCCTAATGGATAATATGGCCCTGGCTAGAAATTTGTATAGTGATGAGTCATATCATGCTAAGTACGACAATCATCACCCTGTATATTTTGAAAGTTTAAAAAAATATTAAAAACAAAAAACTTGGAGCTATAAGCTTGAAATTTTTCTAGGGTTTAGTTCATTCATAGTAAGGTTTGAAAAAAAATGACAGGCGTTTTTGATGAGCACAAGTACCTGCCAGGCGAACTGAAAGGTGTGGCTGATTTGGATGGCCATATTCCAAAACTATTAAAGTTAGATGTACCTGATGTGGTGTTTTCTTAAAGATCTATTTAACGGTGATACTGGTGATAATATATATAGGGTGGAAAAGTTTTTCTATAATAAGGAACCCTGTATATTATATTACCATTAAAAAGATCTAAAAAACTTTAAGAAAATACCACATTAGGTACATCATACTTTATTAGTTTTGGAAATATGGCCATCCAAATCACCAACACCTTTTAGTTTGCCTCGCAGGTATCAATCAAATCAAATCAAATCAAAACCTGACTATGAATGAACTAAATCCTAAAAAAATTTCAATCGCCAAATTTTGTTCTTTTTTAACTTATAAAAAATATACAGGATGATGATGTGCAGAGCTGATGCTTGCCAGGTGATGATTGGTGTACTTAGCATGCTATGACTCATCACTATACAAATTTCTAGCCTTACAGGCCCAACGTTACTCAAAGCTTTCGACCAAGTCTGGCATGACGCACTTCTTAATAAACTTCCCTCCTATGGTCTTCCAACTAAACTCTGCTCTTCGCTCTCCAGTTATCTTTCTAATCGACGTATATCAGTCATTGTTGATGGCCACTCTTCAAGCTTTCACGAAATTAATGCTGGAGTGCCTCAGGGTTCAGTACTAGCACCAACTTTGTTTCTTCTTCACATCAACGACCTTCTTTCTTCCACAACCAATGCCATTCATAGTTATGCTGATGATAGTACCCTTCACTCCACTTTTCAGGTTCCCAAACCAATCTCTCAAACTGACTTGGAAAGCAAATGCAGGGCGATGCAGATATCTCTTTCACAGGATCTTAATTTGATCTTGGATTGGGGTGCCAAAATCTCGTTCAATTTAATGGATCCAAAACACAATCATGTTCCTTGTCGTGAAAAAAATCATCAAACACTCATCCTTTGCTTATGAGTGGCCAGGTTTTGCAGAGCTTGGACACATTTAACCTTGTGGGCGTCACATTTGAGAATAACCTTAACTAGCATAAACACATTGTATCTATAGCCAGCGCGGCTTCAAAATTTCTTTTCCGAGCCAAAAAGTATTTTTCTCCTTCCAATTTATACACTTTGTATGTGTCCCAAATTCGACCCTCTCTGGAATATTGTTCTCATGTCTGGGGAATGACATCCCCTACAACCCTCAGCATTCTTGATGCCATTCAAAGAAGGGCTGTTCGTCTAATTAATGATCCTTTACTTACTCAAAGACTTCCTTCTCTTGCCCATCGTCGAGCTGTGGGAGATCTATCGCTCTTCTATAGATACTTTTACGGCTTCTGCTCCGACGAATTATCCAGTATAGTCCCTCCTCTTGCAGCTCCCAACAGAGAAACTCGTGGTGCCGCGCGTATGCATCCCTATACGGTTCAATTGGACAAGCCCCAAATTTCCCATTTCGTTCGTTCTTTTATCCCTAGAGTTTCTAGACTGTGGAACCTACTGCCAGTGGAGGTCTTTCCTCCCCCCAAATCTTCAAGTCTTTAAGTCCCGTGTTCACAAACTTCCTCTTACCCTGCTTAAGACACCCACGGTACGTTAGTATTTAGGCTTCCAGCCTTCGTGGATTTTCCAAAGATAAAAAAAAAGGGTTTACTAGCTCTTCTACTATTACCTTTTAGAAACATAATCTTTGTTAAACAAGCCTCTAAAGTCGCCCCTCTGCCGCTTTCTCCTATGAGGTGTAGTTCATCAACAACAATAAGTCCGATTTCGTTTAATCTTCCGGTTTCTATAAGACTATTTATTAGGCCTAAAGCTTTTTCAATCGTTGCAATGTACACAGAGTGTTTCCGTCGCCGTTTTCTAGGAGGGTATGCACCTTTGCTAGACGCGTATTCTTCTACTAAAAAGTCCAAGGCTATACCAAATGGTGATAAGTCCCATACCTAAATAATAAAATAGATTAAAAATTTTAATAATAACTACAAAAGAGAATTAACAAAAAATCAAAAATTAACCATTTGTGTTAGTTCGTGGATTGTGATGTGATTGCAATGTACAAAAAATATTTATGGTAGTGGAGCCCACGATGCTAAATGGGAGTTTACTCGAGCGTCATAGAGACCTATTGGTAGCAAAGCTTAGTAGATGATAAGAAGAAAAATGTTATACAGGGTGATTCAAAAATCGATCACGAAACTTAAGGGGGTGATTCTACTTGACAAAATAAGGGTAGAGCTTCATATAAATTTTTTTCAAATGTCATTCGTTTTCGAGTTACAAGCCGTCAAAGTTCAATTTTTATTTTGGTTTTTTTGCCATATTGCATTTATTTTTTAACCAATTTAGTTAATATTTGGCATACAGATCGAGCTTTGCAGATTCTAAAATTTTAAGACAAAAGTCCTTTTTTAAATACCGCCGGAGGGCACTTTACCTAAAACTTAAAATTTATTTACATCATAACTTTTTTATTTTGACAGATATCGCAAAGCTGGGGACTCCATTTTATAGACAATTAAAAACTTAAAAAATAAGGTACTCTTTATTAAAGTCGATAAACCTCAATATTTAGGCACCAATAGACATCAATTTCAATCAAATTACCTACATACATACAGGGTGTCCAGTAGCTCAACCGACAAACTTAACCAAACGATTCTACAACAAAAAATAAGAACAAAACTTCATATAAACATATCTTCCCATAATCTTTGGATCATTTTAAGAAACTTTTCTATGTACAACTTTTTCTCAAAACAAATATTTAAAAACGGCAGCGAATCGCGTTTTAGCTAATTTAACGTGCTACGGCATTCTCTTAAGTCACTAATTGTCACTATAGACACCCAGAACAATGCTAAATTTTTGGTCATCAGCTTGGACACTCGCTTCGTCGAATTTATGAAGCGGGTATCCATCGAGTAACACACGTAAACAGTACGTATAATTTGCCGCTTCATAAATTCAGCCGAGCCAGCGTCCAAACTGATGCCAAAAATTTAGCATTGTTCTGGGAGTCTATAGTGTAACGACAATTGTCTTTGGCAAAACTGAATTTTCTTCAATTCTTTTATTTTTTGAAAGAACAACAAAAAAATCTGCCTGATGTACTTCCCTCGCGTAAACCAGATTATTGTTTAAATATGTGAGAGCATAACCAATTTTAATCTTAAAAATAAAAATGTAAGGTATTCAAAATAAAGCTTAACAGGCAACTATCTTAAGGAATCTAGCATGAATCTGATTGAAGAACTTTTTGAACATGATGCATTTAAGTAGATTTTTTTTGTTCCGAAACTAAACAAGAAAAAAAAATAAAAACATAAAAGCTCTAGCAATTAACAATAGTGCCGACTTAAGAATGATCACCCTGTATAGTAGCTGCTTTATAAGAAGGAGCTTTATTTAGTATTATTACTTGAATACATACCTTCTCTTGTACAATAGCGACGTACGGTAAAATAAAAATAGCATTTCTTTGATAACATAACACTTCTCTTAACATCAATATTTCTGCCACCAATGTTTTTCCACCACTAGTCGGTAAAGCGTAAATTAGATTATTCCTGTTAGTTATAGCTAGGTTTAAGCATTCCTCTTGCCAATCTAAAATGAAAAGGAATTTAAAAGTAAAATAGGAATATGAGGACCAAAAGGTCACCTCTGTATTTCTGCTCACCTAGATCAAGTATTTTAAATCATATAATTATTTACACACAAGAATAACAGTTCCCCCAGTAACAATAATTAATTAATAATAAATGTTTTTTTTTCTTATAATTTTAACACCCTGTATCTCTAAAAGAAAGCGTTTTCGGACATATGTTTATATAGGAGACTAGGGCTTCTTTTCTACGTAGAATATGCTATTAAAATTTGATGCATACATTTCGCACACCCTGTACAGTTTAAACCTTATACAAACTTATCATACATACCATATAATTTCTCAATGCCTTTATATTGTTTAACCAACTCCTTAACTTTATCTGGAAGGCCAAAGAAACTCCCTAATTTTCTAAACTCAGCTTCATTTGATGACAAACTTCTATTTAAGGAGCTATCCAGGTTTGAATTAGATTTATGTGGCTGAATACTTTTAGTACTATTCTTAAGTAGGGCCTGTTTAATTATGGTTCCGAAACTGCAATTGGCGCTACTTAAAAACTTTCATCATCCCAATTAATATTTGCTAAACTCTTGCTTAAGTCTTCTTGTAACTCTTCTTTATTATTATCTTTTAATTGGTCATCAGAAAAAATCACATCAAAAACTTTATCGGCAATAGTCTTCTTATGATCTGCTGTGCCCATTTGACAAATGGATTGTTCTATTTGTTCAAAAAGGTCATCAACTTCTTTTTTATATTGACTAGTGACGGATTTATCGTTAAACAACAGTGATCTATCCTCAATTGTTTTATTTCTTCTTGCTTTTATAGCTGATATCTTATCGGTGAAAGATTTCAGGAATGGCACCTTAAAAATATCATCGTCAGATTTATTTAAGTTAGTATCATTTGCTTTTTGATCATTGTCATTTTCACCTTCGCTTTCTAGTACAGAATCGTTTTCTTCAATAGCTATTGCTGCATTTAACTGATTGATTACTTGTGTATTAAATGATTGTGAAAATAAATCATCATTTGATTGAAGTTCGAGGGATTTCTTTTTGATTTATTCCTGAAGGCTTGGATCGTCCAATATACCATGGCTATCGTCTTGATATTTATTGTCTTTTGTAGCCTCAGAGTCCAAAAATTTTGCAAATGCATCATACTCTGTTTTATTAAGGTCTTCTTGGGGCTTCTCTTTTGATAAACTATTATTCACAATTGTTGTGATATCTAAATTATCCAAAGTGTCATGTAGAACTCCAACAATTGATTCATTATTATTTATATTCTTTTGTGTGGAAACTTTATTATCAAGTTTTATTTTTTTATTATACAAGACAGGACCACATTTTTCTAAAGGTCTTTTTAGCAAACTGTTGAAATTCTCGTTTTCAGTTTCTTGAGTTATACTTACAGGAGTTTCAATGCTATAATTTTCAGATGATCCCAGTCCACTAGTGGAAGCTAGAACATATATATTTTTCCATGTAAAATATATTATTATATTACATATATTAAATAGAGGATTGCAAAGGAATCTCTCAAAAATAATCCATAAAGATGGCTATGAGATTTTAATCTATTTTTACCCATAGTGCACCTAGTATATAGATTTATTTTTTTTTTTTTTTGTATAGCTTTCTTGAGTTACAGGTCCGACAGTAAAAAAAAAGGGATTTTTGATCTTCTACAATTTTATTTATGACGTTTCGGTCATTTTGCTCTGACCTTCCTCAGTTGCTCAAATAAATTTAAAGTCCAAGAAACCAAACATACATAGATTTATTTTAGAGGCTTATTTAAAACATTGCATATACATTAATTTTTTTTTATCTTTGGACAATCCACGAAGGCTGGAAGCCTAAATACTAATGTACCGTGGGTGTCTTAAGCAGGGTAAGAGGAAGTTTGTTAACACGGGACTTAAAGACTTGAAGATTTGGGGGGAAGGAAAGACCTCCGCTGGCAGTAGGTTCCACAGTCTAGAAACTCTAGGGATAAAAGAACGAACGAAATGGGAAGTTCGGGGTCTGTCCAATTGAACCGTATAGGGATGCATACGCGCGGCTCCACGAGTTTCTCTGTTGGGAGCTGCAAGAGGAGGGACTATACTGGATAATTCGTCGAAGCAGAAGCCGTAAAAGTATCTATAGAATAGCGATAGATCTCCCACAGCTCGACGATGGGCAAGAGAAGGAAGTCTTTGAGTAAGTAAAGGATCATTAATAAGACGAACAGCCCTTCTTTGAATGGCATCAAGAATACTGAGGGTTGTAGGGGATGGCCTAAAGAGTATATTTAATATAAAAACGTTTGGTGTGGAATATACAGGTTTTTTAACTATATACTTTAATCAGTCCTCTAAGTTAGGCTCAAAACAGAGGGAGCGTTTTTCGTCGAGTCGGCAGCCGAACACGGCGATTCCTTTATAGCATTAGTATAAAGGTATGAATTCGGAGCACGGCGGCAGGCTGCCTAACCGCCGACTCAAGCGCCAGAACATTATACTTGTTTCGCTTTCGCCCTGGGGATCAATGAGTAGCGTTGCAGGTAATGTGATTGGCTCTGGCGCTTGCTTCAGTGGTTAGTAGCCTGCCACGATGCTCGGAATCATACCTTAACGCAAAACTTTCTTTTTGCACTTAATTCTTGAATGAAAGCCAAATTGGTACTCAATATTTGATTTCCACCTCTAAAACCCCATTTTTCTATTTATTTTTCCCAGTTTTGCAATAATATTGTAAGGCTTCTCTTTCAATCGCAGTAGCGTTGGCGACGCCAATCGGCTGCGATCGAAATGATTGAAAGTGAAGACACTTTATGGAAAAAACGGGTAATACCAATAGAAAAATTGGACTTTGAAGGTGGAAATCAAATACCAAGTACCAATTTAGCAGAAAACTCAAGAATTGAGTGCAAAAAGAAGGGAGAAAATTTAGGTAAGTTTTGGTTATCAAGTCTGAAGATGAATTTCTCAAGAACGAACCTTGCTCGGCCAAAAGTTCTTTCAGATTCATAATCAGCAACAAAAACAAAACCCCGTACAGCAAATTTGAAATCGGCGATGCGTCCGACTTGTAAATAATTATCGAGTTTAAAAATCCTTACAGTAGACAGTGGATATACCACTTCCACATATAATATAATGATTCATATAAAGGGTACTAAGTAGGTTTTATAGCTATTAACTGCTAAATTTAACATACCTTTACATTTTAAGGTTAGTAATGGCAATCTGGTTTTCGTCCTACAATATTTTCTCTTCTGAATCTGATTCATTAAATGAAGATAATTGTTTGGTCTCTATAAAAATGTAAAAACATAGATAAGTATGTATAATATTTTATAAAAAATATCTTTACTTCAGACCATAATTTTAAGCTAACAAATTTAGGCTGTAAAATAAAGGGATTTGTTATAGTAATTGTTAATCTGTATATTTATAAAGATAATTTAAAAAATATCAATATGTCATGTGCTCGATCATGCCATTTTCAATGAAGCAATTATCAATAAAAGCAATCGTATGTTGAGTATGGTCACAAGAATGTCGAATGATTTTAATAATCTATGTGGATTGAGAATGTTGTTTGTTAGTTATGTACGCTCTGCATTGGAGTATTGTTGTTTAGTTTGGAGCCCTATTACGAGATATATAAAAAATGTTTAGAATCGATACAGGTGAAATTCTTAAAACATCTAAGATACCGTATGGCGCAAAAGAGGTTTGCTGTTGAGTTTGGAAGAGGTAAGGTCATATCACGGTTTAACTAGGCTTGAAGACCGCAGACAGTATTTCGAACTTTTATTTTTCTATAAGGTTATAAATAACATTATAGCATCACCTAGTATATTGGGCAACATTGATTTTTATGTACCCCTAGAAGTTTAAGAATGCCACCACTGTTGCGTCTACTAAGCATTATAACACCCTACATGCTCAGAACATGCCCTTGAATAGAATTGTTAAGACTGTAAATGGGTTTCCCAACCTGGACTTCTTTGGTCTGTCTCTCAACTCATTTAGAAACAAACTAAAAGACTGATTCTGGAATTTTAAAGCTAGTTGTTAAGCACTCATGTCAAATTTTATTATTGTTATACTTTTAAGAGTTTATTGTAGAAAACAAATGTAAAAATGGTGTATCCGTTTAATAAATAAATAAATAAATAAATAATAAAATAAGTGTAGATACAAATCTGGAATTAGTTTTAAAGATTAATAAAGTATCTGACTGACGCAATCTTATCATCAAGAAAAAATCACTACACTAAGAACCAACTACATTTCGTCAGTTTAAAGGTAAAAACACACTAAGATGACTTTTACGATTCAGGGAATATGCAACAACAATTTTGGCAATTTTCTTAGAAACCCGCAGGCAACTGCGATTTTGACGAAATTTGGTATATCGGGGTTTGTGGGGCGCTGATCACGAATCTGGCAAGAAATTTTTTGGCGGAAACGTTTCGTTCTCGAGATATTCATCATCAAAGTTCGAAATTTGAACTAAGCCTATTTTTACTATATTCCCCTTCTTTTTGCAAACAATTCTTGATTTAAAGCCAAAGTGTCACACAATATTTGATTTTCACCTTTAAAACCCACGTTTTTCATGCGTTTTACATTATTTATTGCATTAAATTGCATAGCTCTTACTTTGATAATGCCGCAATCATACATACACATAGGGACTTCATGGCACACTGAGATTGAAATGATTCAAAGTAGAGCTATGCAAGTTAATGCAAAACAATGTAAAACATGTAAAAACGGGGTTAAACACGTGAAAAACAAATATTGTGTCACTTTAGGTCTAACTCAAGAATTGTGCAACAGAAGGAGGAATATAGTAAAAACCGAATTAGTTTTATTTTCAAGCTTTGATGATGGATATCTTGAAGGAAACGTTTCCGCCAAAGACTCTTTCAGATTCGTGATCAGCGTTACAAACCCCGTATACCAAAATTCGTCAAAATCGGAGTTGTCGCTGATTTTCAGAAAATTACCACAAGTTTGTGCAAAATTTGTGATAGAAGAAAGGTGTAGTTGAAGATCCTGGACCATTTCTCAATCATACTAACAGCTAATTTTTCTGTAGCGCCATATCTTGATGAGACGACCAACTTTTTCCTTGCAACAATTTTCGTTAGTCGTAGCATACAGGGGTAGCAAGAATTAAATGATGTTGATTTGATAGATAGGTATCAAAAAACCGGGATGACGTACCTCGCAATTTGTAGTGACAATGTGGGTGTTAAATTATATAAATAATATTTAATCAACCGAAAAAAATTAGCTGGTTAGTAGTTAAGTAAGTAATTTGTTTTTTACTGACAATTATGAAGTGTTATGATGGTTAAATAATATGGGGTAAACAATTTTAACCCAAGTCTCTTTTATTAAAAATTTAATCGGCTTTACTCTAAGGGAAAAAAATGTAATTAACACTTAATTAAATGTTTAAATATTCCTTTATTTACTGCTGAGACAATATCTCAAATGGTAATACAAAACATCTTAGGAAACAAAATTATATACCTATTATGTCTTTGCGCCTTTCATTACATTTTCAACCTTCATCTTTTGATAGCTTTTTAAATTATAAGAATACTACTTATGTTTTTGTCTATCTTTTAGTTGTCTTTTACGATATATTGGAGTTTTGGTAATTTTCTAGAAACCTGCGGCAACTCCGATTTTGACGAAATTTAGTATACGGGGGTTTTTTGAGGCGCTGATCACGAATCTAAAAGAATTTTTTGGCGGAAACGTTTCGTTCTTAAGATATTCATCATCAGACTTGAATTTTAAACTAATCCTATTTTTACAATATTCCCCTTCTTTTTGCACACAATTCTTGATTTAAAGCTAAAGTGGCACACAATATTTGATTTTTACCGTTTAAAACCCCATTTTTTACGTATTTTACATTATTTTTGCATTAAATTGCATAGCTATACTTTGAATCATTTCAATCCCAGTGTGCCATGAAGCCCTATGTGTATGTATGGTTGCCGCATTATCAAAGAACAGCCACACAATTTAATTCAAAAATAATGTAAAAAACGTAGAAAACGGGGTTTTAAAAGGTGAAAATCAAATATTGTGTGACACTTTAGCTTTAAATCAAGAATTGTGTGCAAAAGAAGGGGGAATATAGTGAAAATAAGCTTAGTTCAAATTTGAACTTTGATGATGAATATCTCGAGAACGAAACGTTTCCGCCAAAAAATATTTCAGATTCGTGATCAGCACCCCAAAAACCCCGTATCCCAAATTTCGTTAAAATCGGAGTTGCCGCAGGTTTCTAGAAAATTAGTTGTTTTCAAAAAACATCAAATTTTACATAGTATAAATATGAACTTTGAAATGATCTATGGACACCAAAAATAAATGACATAAATGTAAGGCACACAAAACAAATGTTATTTAACTTCATAACTCATATTGCTCATTCGAAAAGCATGACACAACTTAAAAAATGCTTAATTTTAGTTATGTTTTTAAATTGGCTCCAAAAATACTTATTTGCTACTTATACAATTAAAAAGTTACTTATCTGTATGTTCTTTTTTTTTTATAATATACAAATCTTTAAATTCGCACCGTTTAAAACAAACAGCTGAATTACAGATTTAAAAAATATTTTCTTGTTAAGCGGCCCAGAGACGAGTGATATTATTACTCATTATTTCACGGGGACGACTAGCAATATTGCACCGTACAATATTTTGCCCAATAATATTGATCGTCTGTGGGCCCCTTTACTCCTGAAAAAGCTGCTTTTTTTTTCGCCTCTTTTCTTCCGGATGATGACCGATATGTACTAAAATGATGATGAAAAGACTCGGGCAATACTAATTATGTAGCTTGCGGCTCTCAACTTTTTAAGCCAGGAATTATTTTGTTAATGGTTTTGTTCTTAATACGTAAAAAAAATAAAAACTGATCCCCCATTTATTTGAGGTATAAATAAACTCATAGACAAAAATATTTGGATCAACTTTACCGAATTTTTGACGTTGGGGAGCATTAGCTTTAGCTTTCCTGGTAAAATCCATTTTTTATATCCAACTTCATTAATGCTTTTAATAACACTACATTGATGTTATACTTTTTAAAACAAATCTTTGTTTTTAAATAAGTTAGGTTATTTTTTGTTTTTGCAGTATATAGGCAACCCTGAGGCAACCTACATACAGACATACAGGCAGTGACTATTGTTTATTTCTTTGTTAATGGCTCTGATACTTAGTCAATTCGCCAGTTCTTCCCTTCCGGAAATATGAGCGATGTCGCTCATAAGCTTTCCAAGCTTTCTCCGTGGAAAATCTAGATAATTAAGCTTAAAGCTCCCAGAAATTGCTAAAATTATATCTGTCAAACTAAAAGCTGCTACTGGTATTGCGCATAACCGGAAACTGTCACTACTGAAAACGTATTAGTTTCACTTCCCTGAGTTTCTTCACTTGCAAGTGATCATGATTATTTGATTACGTGACTAATACCATTTGAAATCTTAATAAGCATTCAGAATGCTGTTAGCCACATAAGTTTCAAAAGAATGTTATCAGTTTCACTTCCCTCAGTTCCATCAGTGATCATGTCATGTTTAGGGTTATTTGCTGCTGGATACTCATAACCCTCATACTTATGAGCGCTGTGTGGATTAGATATGGATTGTAAAAAACTCCGGGCGTTGATTTTTGGGAGCATTTGAGGAGCATTCTTAGGAGCATATTTTATTGATTCCGGAGCATTTGCTGACGTCGAAAACCATGTCGTTTATATTATAAATGTGACCGCTGGTTTAGCAGCATCATCCATAAATTATTTAAAAAGTGTATAAATAATGGTTGTTGTTACGAGTCCCTGATGCCATCAAATATAAAAATCTCGATTGATTATAGGTGCAGCTAGGTACTTATAATTGCTATTATTTTGCAGCGTCTTCACTTTAAATATAGAAAAGTTGAGTTTGCTCAGAGAGCAATAAAGTTTTCGCCGGGAAGAATAGAGGAACAATCGAATGCTCCCGGCGATAACCCATTACTAATGTAGATACTGCTCTATTTCTGGCGTTGCTATAAGGCAATGGCCAAATAAGAGTTATAAAAGAAGAAAATTAAATCTTTTAGCCCTAACCTCATACACAAAGTGTCTCCAACTACTAAACGCGAACCTCTACGTGAGGAAAATAAAGCTACGTTCAGATGGATCAACTGGTGCGCATCCAGAGTATTGAGAGTATGATCCAGAGGCGATCGAATTAAACATAAACATTTATTATATTTCGCTTTCTTATTCTGTTCTACTCCTTAATAAGTTACAGTCCTTCATTTTAGCAAAGAGTATTAGCTATTAATAAGCAAATAACCATCTTTAGAGTTTAATTTGCTGTATAAGTAAAGATCTTGTAAAAATAAAACGTTATCTAATAATTAGGTACCAAAACTAATTACTTTTAGGCATTGCATTTCTAAAAATATAGAGATAAAAAAATACATATCTGCCTATAAAGCTTTTAATTAATATCACCTGCTTTTTACACTGTGTAAAGTTGTTGACTTTTAATTAAAACATATTTTTATTATAAATTTACATTTCTCCTGCTTCCTTAATGCTTTTAGCTTAAAACTAGGTGTTATTTGTTAACTTTTAGAGTTAAAAGTTAATTAAAATTAGAATAATTGGACAATAAATAATTTTATTGATAGTAGGTCGTTAATTAACATGGAGAAGCTAGAAATTTACTTTTACTTAAGCCATAGAAACAATTTACAAGTATGTAGGTATAAATATAAATGAACACATTTTTCTTCTAGTCCTTGTCTATTCTAAAATCTAGTTCATCTTAATTTTAGTCATAGTGAAACTATTTGTATAATTTCTTTTTTTCTCTGTAAATAACGAATGGAATTAAAAAGTTAAAAACACAAAGTTATTGCTTAAAATAGGTATTCTGTAAAAAAAAATATTAACCACATAACTATATATTATAACTAAAATAGAAAGAGATTAAAGAGATGATATTATATAGTCAAATTAATAATGAAATTTTCATAACCCTATGAGAACAGAACATTACCAGTTACTGAGCTCTTTCAGCCATTGGTATGTGAGAACAAGTTGGGCATGTGCGGTTTCCCCTCACCCTTATCCCCCGTGGACCCATCATCCTTGCATTCTTAACAAAATCAAAACAAACGAGCTGCCGTGCTCTACCTAGTTTTTTCATGCATTGTCTCAGCTGCTAGAAGATACTAATTTCAGAATTTAGAGTAATTTTTTATTTGATTAGTTTTTGGAATTGAGCAAACCCCTAAGATTAGAGGTGGATCAGGTAAATTTAGTAAATTTCATTGAATATTTACATTTGTTACAGGGAAATATCTTTTTCTTAATTTACATCTAATTTAGTTATGTAGAATTATCTAAAAACAAATATAATTGTTTAAATTATATCTGTGATTGTGTACGACAAAAAGCTTATATTACGTTAACGTGTCTAGAGACACTCCCGGCCGGAATGTGTAGTTTTGTGTACAATTTAAGTTTGTAGTAAAAATTCTTTATGATTAATTAAATAGGTTTTTAACGATTATAAGAAATCCAAAGATGCTTGCGCTACGCCATATAAAAACGTATGTATTAGTTTTCTTAAGCAATATTTCTTTCCCCTGCCATGTACTCAATGATTAGAATCTTGTACCTCCTTATAACATGTTTTTTTGACCAGATTTGATCAAGTTTATTTAGTCTTGATTTTGGGTATTATAATATGCTGATCTATATTCTTGGATCAATGGGAAAAGCTCATGTATTAATATAGACTGCCAGATCTTCGTAACGTAAATAAAACTAATTATAAAATCTTATTTTTTTGTGATCTTAGCTAATTTTTACTTTAATAACTTAAAGAAAATTTTCCCAAATTTACTTTATATTATTATATATTTGAAAATGATTTTGTAGAATATTAAAGAACTTAATGCAGTTGTAATCTGCTCCCTTTCCAGTAACAGTTAATTTATGCTGGGGATAGGTATAATTTACAGATCTACTTGTTTTCAATGTTAACATCGATGGTCAGCATTGATTTTGCGTGGATGTCTCAGCACTACTCCTACTTTCATGTATCAAGAATAAACAAAGTAATAAAAGTAGTTTATTCATAAAGAAAAACAATAAACATTCTGGTATGTAGATTTTGGTTACCGTTAGTAGCTCATTTTCGTTAAATTTATCCAGGTCTGAGAAGAGGGCGTTGAAGGCGGTACAAATTACTGGGGCTCGGGCTTAAGGGGGCCGGCGAGCTAGGCTACCTATTATTTTTACAATTATTTATTTTAGAGAAAAAATTACGAGATCAGGGTAAAGTTTTTTTTTATCTTTGGACAATCCACGAAGGCTGAAAGCCTAAATACTAACGTACCGTGGGTGTCTTAAGCAGGGTAAGAGGAAGTTTGTTAACACGGGACTTAAATACTTGAATATTTGGGGGAAGGAAAGACCTCTGCTGGCAGTAGGTTCCACAGTCTAGAAACTCTAGGGATAAAAGAACGAACGAAATGGGAAGTTCTGGGCCTGTACTTTGTTTTTTATATGGTTATCAAAGGAGTCTTTGGCTTCTGAGATTGTTTGGTGGTAGTGGTTTCTTGCTTCAATGCTGGACTGTCGGTTTTCTGGACTAGGATCCTGTAGAAACTTCTTGTGAGCTTGAACTTTTAAAATTCTAGCTTTGTCACATGTTTTAGTGAACCAAGGTTTGTGATTAGAGGGTTTGATGGTTTTCTTGGTGTGAGGTACATAGGTTTCAACGCCCAATAGAATTGACTCGGTCAGTTGCTTATAGATTTCGGAAGGATCCTGGGAAGAAAAGCAGATAGTGTCCCAAGGGTATGTGGCGAAAAAAGTCCCTAAGGCCATCCCAGTCGGCTGAGTTGTAGTGCCATACGGTGCGTGGTGGCATGGATTCATTTACCTCAGGATGTACAGAGTAAGATACAGTAATCAAGCCATGATCTGAGCGACCTAGAGGGGCAGTAACAGATGCTTCGTAAAGTTCAGGGTTAGAAGTAAGAAAAAGATCTAAGGGGTTTGAGCTATAATTTGGCACTCTAGGAAAGTAGGTAGGAGTCCTAATAAGGTTGGTAAGAGAATTACTGACTGCGAAGATTTCGGCTGTTCTGCCTTGAGGGTCAGTTTTTGAACAGCCTAGCCAGTCCTTATTATGGACATTGAAATCACTAAGCACGATTATTTCGGCCATTGGAAACTGGGAAATGATACTGTCGATCTTTGTTGAAAGAAAGTCAAAGAATTCGACATAGGAATTGTCAGATGGATATCGGTACAAACAACAGATAAATTTAGTAGAAGACCTAAGGGAAAGTTTGAGCCCAAAGCCGAAAGTTGATTACACGTCCCGATTTTGGTGGATTGTCCTGCGTTCCGCCGATTTCTAAAAATGTCCCGCTTTTTCGTGAACGGTCACGCGTCCCGTCGTTTGTAAAAATGTTTCACTTTTAGATAATATCAATATCTGCATTATTTATTTTAAATGTACTATATAAACATATCACCTAATATGAAGATAAGGTTTAATTTTTTTAAAAAGTGTTTTTGATATACAATTTAGTGTTGTTACTCTCAAGCTCTTTATAAAATCTAGACCTAAGGTTTCCGTTAGCCAATCTCTATAGGGTTGGTTCTCACTAAAACAGAAACCTATTTAACACATATGTACGTCGGCATTCGACAAAAACGCCACCATCTTTTAAACAGTTATTATATTGTGTCCAAACTATGTCAGTGTCATTATATTCATGGACGCTGTTTTAATATGTTTGACAAACAGAAAGGTGACGCCACAAAAATGCCATTTAACAGTGAGGCATCATATGACTACCCCTGCATGATTCTCCATCACCAAGAATTTTTAATACTCTTTTTTTCTGATAAGGAAGCTCTTTCCATAAAACCAAACCATACCTGATATGAGATTTAAAATTTATATGGTACCATAGTACCATTATTTTTGTCTTTCAGTCTCAGTATTTACTTAACCTAATTATATTTCCTATGGCTTAGTGCCAGTGCAGTTTTATGAAGATTCTTCTCTAAAATTAAACGCTGATAAGACTGGACTTATTGTCATTCGAAAATCTCTTAGCACGAAGCCACTCCCTCTTTACGCCAAGATGAATGGTAAATCCATCCCAGTAGTCAACATAACATAAAATTTCTAGGAGTTATAATAGACTCAAACCTAAGTTGGAAAGATCTATATTCACTCACTGCAGTCTAAACTGAACAGTACATGTGCATTGTTGCGAAGATTGAGAGATGCACTTTTGTAGACAGTATACGCAGTTTCTATTTTGCTTGTGTTCAGTCTCTTATAAGTTATGGGATTCTGTTTTGGGGATCTTCTACTCATGCAATTAATATCTTTAGAACCCAAAAGCGTATTATCAGATGCATACTTAAAGTGCATCCTCGAGCTTCTTGTAAACCCTATTTTAATAGCCTAGGCTTTTTAACTGTCCCTAGTCTATATTTCTTGGCCTTAGTAATGTTTGTGAAGAAAAATCCCCATTTATTCACTGTAAACTCCGATTTTTATTCCAACTCAATGACAATTGTCACCAGAGGCAGGAGTGATCTTAGTATTCCTTCTCATAATTCAACGTTCTTTGAGAGAGGACCTTATTACCGTGCTGTCAAGGCTTATAAATCCTTGCCACCTACCTTGTGTGAAATAGAGAACAAGGATAAATTTCGAAGGGCTGTGATACAGTTCTTGCAGGATAAGTGTTTTTACTCTTTTAATTTTGATTATTGATCATAGACTGTTAAACTGTTACTATATATTTTAATTGTGATGTCTGTTAATGATTTTATCACCACCTGTATTTTTGTATCATTTTAACTGTTTTTAACTATTTAACTAAATTTCTTAATTATTGATCATAATCTGTTCAACTATTACTAGATATTTTAATTGTGATGTCTGTTAATGATTTTATCACCACCTGTATTTTTGTTTTATTTTAATTGTTTTTAACAAATGAAATGATTTTAAATGAATGTAAATTTAAACTATTTTTTTATTTATTCTGTAGTGACGTTTCTTTGTCGTTGTAACAATGATTTTGTGGAAATAAAGGATATTATTATTATTCTTTAAAAGATCCAACACGACGTATCCCATGGCTCCGACCCCATAGGGCGTCGTACGGGATCCATCCATATCGAGACCACTCTCGCGTCCGCTCAGTCAGTGATCTTCGGCCAAATTCATTTGCCTCAGTAGACGAAGGGATCCAAGGACAACAGATTTCTGCATCTTCATCACCAGTTGTTCGGGTGTATTTTCACATGCTGGAATGTACCTCATTTCCCTTAATATGTTATTCTTCATGCCTCCCAAAACGCCAATTATCAGGACAACCAATCGCACGGTATACTCCGGATAGAGCCTCCGAAGTTCGCCAAGAAGATCTTGATATTTGGCTATTATTATTATTATTATTCTAGAGTTATAAAGTACTCGTCGGGAGCTTTAAAATGACGTACCACAAGACCCCCTTTCCATTTAACCTTTTTTTTCAAGATGGCGCCCAGACGCATCAATGCATCAATTTCAAATGTTACTTTTTAAAATTGATCCGTTCAAAAAATTTAAGAAATGCACTGTAAAAAACCTATTGTTTTTGGACTTTAAACTTGTATTTTAAATATTGTATTAACTCCAAAACTTATTTACCAAAACTTAAATGGGTTATAGCTAGTTTTAGTTTGTAAATTTCCAACGCTTTATTGATAAAGCGTTCTTTCCAAATGTCCCAAGTAATTACGTATGTTTTTGTTTACTTCAGAAGAAATAACAGTTTTTTTGTAATATAAAATCCGTGTTTGCGGGGTATATCTAGGCTGTGACCTTTTATTTACAAGAAGATAATTATTATTGAGATGCTTGGTTTTTTGGTAAATAATTTTCTTTAGACACTTTTTATTTATTAATACACGTGCATGCATATGCTAACTGATATTTTATCTCTTGGTAAGATAATTGAAATTAATTACTGTCTGCAAATTTCGTAAACTAAAAAGTGCAGATCTTGAGGTTGCCATCTGCTGGTGTTTAAGATTAGCTTTACGTACAAGAGTGGCAACGCAACTTAATTGTTTATGTAACTGAAAGGGCAACGTAAATGTCGAAAATGTCCTGTTTAACTTCCACATCCGTCTGTCCAATCTTAAAATACGAACGCTATAAGTTCACGACAGCTACGTCATCAATAACAAAATGTTTAGACTAAAAACCAGTTACAAATTTACAAAGATGCCACAAGCGTCATACAAATAAAGACGGCAATCAACTATCGCTGTCTAAACGCGTCGTTTACATCGTGTGCCAGCAACAAAAAGGAGAATAATTGAAAGTGAGACAGAAGTGATGACGCCGTGGCATCTTCTCTACTGGCTTTAGACATGGGATCAATATTCTAAGAAGGGTCTGATTTAAAATACATACTATGTATACAGATTAAAAGAGCAAAAAAACTTTCTGGATTTATAAAGGAATCTAAGCTTTTTCAAAGCAGCTCGTAGCTATCGATATAATAATATGCTTACGCCAAATTTTTTCCAGAAAATAAAAATTTCTGGAAAAATTTGTCGAGTTAACATATGTGCAAGTTCAAGAACAGATTTTGATAACAAACCCAGTCTTGAGAAAAACAACCTTGATCTGCTTGAACTTAAATATGAAAATATGCTAAAAGATAAAATATTTTCTATATACAGGGTGTTTCTAAACAAATGCGAAAAAGAAGGGGAGGTGATTTTTTACCAAAAATAAGAAGAAACTTAGTATGAACATATGTCCTATAAGTTCTAGTTTTTGAACTACCGGTTGGAAGTTTTTTTATTTTTTTTTTTATAATAACTTTTTATACTTATTCAGATATTTTTACAAAAATTCGGGAGACGCCCACTTTGCACTAGAAGACATTTTTTGGCATGCTAGAAATAAAATATTTTTACCCGTGTCGTCCATGAGAGGTTTAGGGAAAATATTTTTTGAGAAAAAAATGGTACGCCACTGCATTTTTCTAAAATTAAAATATTTTTTAAAATCCCCGTTTAGTTTAGAATAAATTTGTTGTCTTTATTTTTTTTTTGGTTTGATGTACTGTTTTCGCGTAAATCAATGGAAACCATTTCTCGGCATGGTTAAATCTCTATCTAATTAAAGAATAAATAACAAAGGTTAATTTTTAATGTAGAATCTCATATTAAAAATACAACATAACCATGCCAAAAATGGTTTCTATTTATTTACGCGAAAACCGTACATCAAACAAAAAAAAAGTCAAGAGATCAAATTTGTTCTACACTAAAGGAGAATTTAAAAGAAATATTTTTATTTTAAAAAGTGTAGTACTATTTTTCTTAAAATTCGAACCTAATCAATATTGAATTTTAAATGTAAACTATTTTTTAAACACTCTGTATATGTTTTTTTTTATATTATTATACGTATAAACCTTTCCCTTGAATCACTCCATCTATTAAAAACCGCATCAAAATCCATTGAGAATATTAACGCCAATATCAAATTTTAGTTATAGTTTATCCAAGTTAGCTGACCCGTGCCCACTTCGTTGGGCGTTAATGTCTGAACTTTTTGTTTAATCATGGTAAAGTATAGCATAAGACACTCCTAAATAGTGTAGCTTTCTGATTGTGAAATAATTTTTATGATAGGTTCAGTACTTCCGAAGATTAGCGGCTACAAACAAACAAACTCACAAACAAAGTTACAAACTTTAACCTCTTTATATAGGTTTGTTCCAGCAGAATGTTGGGAACATGTTAGCAACAATCGTAATACTCAGAAATTGTTACAAACATTAGTCAGAAATGTTGGCAACAGTTTACTGCTGGAACGAAAAATAAACAAGGCGTGCATACTGCTTGTACGTCAATACAAGAAAGGTTATGTTAAAAATTTGTCAGTAATGTTTGAAGAAAGTTTGCAAACTTTTCAAACAGTTTCCAACGTGTTTCCAATATCTTAAAACTACTGCTGGAACAACAAACAATTGTATAAAGTTACAAACATGGCACTGCTGGAACGACAAATTTGACGTGCGCAGAATCCAAATGCTTGCAAACATTTCTGACAGCCTGCTGGAACAAACCTTATAATAGTATAGATTACGCAGAACGTTAGCTGGTAACTACTCTTTGTTTTAGTTAGGTTTTTGGACTATGATGCCTTATATTTTGTTTTAAATTTAATGTTTTGTTTTTAAAACTGCTTTTGCTTCTAGATGAGACACAAACCAAAATCGTGTATTTCTGTAAATTATGGTAAATATTTTCAACATTTTTGATCTAGATACCCATTTTCATCATCTGATTGACTGAATTGCAACACTGCTGCTTCTTAATTAGTATCGCTATAGTACTTAAGCCTAAGAAAATGCATTACATTCAGTTTATAGGACTTTTGTTTATTTTTATAATATGAGGTAGTACTAGAGATTGTACATTTTAGAACTAGCCCCTGAAATCTACAAACAAAAGATTCCAAAAAAATGTTTGTTGTCGAATTATATTTAAATAATTTACTAATAAATGATTATGATGTAATAGCAAATAAAAAGTCCTAAGCACAAACTTTAATGATATTAGAGACATTTTGCACCCCTTATTTTGCAATTCCGTTGTGGTTAACGTTATTCTGATACTGATTTTTGTGTTTTGCTTATACTGTATTGTTTGCATCTACTTTAAAAACGAAATCAACAGAAGTGTTTGCATATATTTAAATATGAATTTATATCTTATGAAGAATAAAAGTAAATACTGATTTTTCGTTAACTTTAAAATGGGTGAACCACAGGCAAAAATATGGTTATGTGTCGAAAGCGCAGACGCAAGATATATTTCTTAAAAGAGGCTGCAAAATCTCTGTCTACAACTGCTGCCGTAATCGTTATGTTTAATAACGATAACCATAAGGAGGCCAAAAACGTTTGTTATTTTAAGAGGTGCAAAATGTCTCTATTTTAACTAAACTGATAGCAAACTAATATTTAGGTGGTTATCGGTAACAGCTTTTATAAAATTGTTTATTAAGGTAAAATCTGCTCTATTAGTGTTTTTCAAATCGTTAAGGTATTAGGATAGTAATAGAAAATTAAATGTGTTTTTTGTTATACCAAAGTGTACTTTTTCTTAAACTTAATAGACTAAATAAGAATGAATGAAGTACGAAGAGCCATTTGTTAACTCAAAACCAACAATATAACCCCGTAAACAACGTTCCTAAACTGAAACGTTAACTGACATATCCTACACATGCACAAGTTTGCACGACGCGCGCCACGAAAAATCAAACTCGGACATCGAGTCGCATGCCAAGCCAGATGTGGCAGTTTTTAATACACACGGTCAAATTTACGCGCAAGCTTTGGCTTTTTGACAGATGTGACAGTTTTGCATGTCCGTGTATAACACGGTTTTGATTTTTCGTGGCGCGCGTCGTGCAAACTTGTGCATGTGTAGGACACGTCAGTTAACGTTTCACTTTAGAGACGTCGTTTACGGGGTTATATTGTTGGTTTTGAGTTAACAAAATGGCTCTTTGGCGCCAGGAAGATGTATTATGTGATTTTATAGATATGTACCAAGGTTATCCATGCTTTTGGAAAGTTAAAAGTAATGAATACATTGACGAAACAAAAACATCTTTTCGCTGAATTACGCATATGTTCAAGTTGATCACACCACCAGGTGCCAAAACTGACGCTGAACTGACAGGTACATCTGAATCGTGTGTATCAAAACCTTCATTTGAGATTTGCTTTCATGCAAGTGCGTTTCAGATTTGCATGACCGTGTATACCCTGGTTAAAAGGGTGCCTGGTATCAAGCCGACTGTTCACAATAGGGTGAACTCCGACTCCCAAGTCAGCCCTTCTAACAACTCATTCTTTTAACTGCTGTATCCTTTATACGACTTTGATTTTTTTAAATCACTTTACTAACGTATTCTAGATATGTTAAGAAAGCAATTTATGGAAAAAATCGATTTTTTAAGACCATCACATGGCATAACCCCTTAAACCAAAATTTGCATCCCCCTCTTTACTTGGCTTCCTTTTGTCCTGCAGTTTAAAGACTTTGCAGGATCTTAATTTAATATTGGATTGGGGCACCAAAAATCTCGTCCATTTTAATGCATCCAAAACACAGTCATGTTCCTTGTCGCGAAAAGAGTCATCAAATACTTATCCTCTACTTATGAGCGGCCAAGTTTTACAGAGCAAAGTCACCTTCAATCTTGTGGGCGTCACATTTGAAAGTAACCTTAACTGGCATAAACACATTGTATCTATAGCCACGGCAGCTTCAAAAAAGCTTGGATTTCTCTTTCGAGCCAAAAAGTATTTTTCCGCTTCTAATTTATACACTTTATATGTGTCCCAAATCCGACCTCCCTTGGAATATTGTTCTCATATCTGGGGCATGGCGTCCCTCACAACCCTAAGCATTCTTGATTCTATTCAAAGAAGAGCTATTCGTCTCATTAATGATCCTTCACTTACAGAAAGGCTTCCCTCTCTTGCCCATCGTCGGGCTGTGGGGATTTATCGCTTTTTATAGGTACTTCCATGGCTTCTGCTCTGTAAAATTGTCCAGTATAGTTCCTCCACTCACGGGTCCCACCAGAGAAACTCGTGGTTCCGCGCGTGTGCATCCCTATACGGTCCAACTGGACAGGCCCCGAACTTCTCACTTTGTTCGTTCTTTTATCCCTAGAGTTTCTAGACTGTGGAACCTACTGCCAGCGGAGGTCTTTCCTTCCCCCAAATCTTCAAGTATTTAAGTCCCGTGTCAACAAACTCCCTCTTACCTCGCTTAAGACATCCACGGTACGTTAGTATTTAGGCTTTTAGCCTTCGTGGTTTGTCCAAAGAGAACACAGAAAAACTTTCTTTGTGGTAAAAGAATATGTCATCAAAAATAACAAGTTATATCGAGAATCTGCTGGTTTTATTTAGCATCAAGATCTGTTTTTTGTTTTGTTTTAAATTTTGCAGTATTTGACAAAATCAAAATACGCGTATTAATTGTGCGTTCTGTTTTCAGGGTGTCAAGGTCGTACCAAGTCGGACACTGGTTATCAGCTCCCCAAAGATCAACTCCGTGGGAAACCGCCACGCTCTTATCAGAATGGCTTCTTCAAAAAATGATAAACATAAATCCCCTGGTAAGTAAACACAAAATGTTATCTGACACACTTGAGTAGTATTGGAGGTTATAGGTTGAAATTTTAATTTTTACTAAAATCTAATAAATATTGTTAGTTTATTATACATGGTGTTACAAAATGTTGATAAGAAAAATTATTGGAAAATTCCAGTGGTGGCTCGCGGGTCTAAAAACAGGTGTAGTGCTAGGAAGGAATAAAGGGTAATTGTTCATAGAAAATGATCCGCATACTCTGATTTTGATGAAATTTGGTACACGGGTTTTTTAGGCGCTGATCACTAATCTGAGAGAATTGCTTGTGGAAACGTTTGCTCTTGAGACAGTTCATCATCAGACTTGAAATTTAACACTAATCCTATTTTAACACATTCCCTTCTTACTCACGATGTTGGCAAAGCTATGTGGCACACAATATTTGCATTACTTTTAATAACCCTGTTTTTTTGCACTATTTTGAATTATCGTTTACACTAAATTACATAGCTATACTTTGAATCATTTCAATCCTAGTGTGCCATGAAGCCCTATGTGTATATATGCTTGCTGCATTATCAAAGAAAGCCACGCAATTTAATGCAAGTAATAATGTTAAAAACGTAGAAAAACGGGTGTTTGTAATAGGTGAAAATCAAATATTTTGTGACACTTTAGCTTTAAACCAAGAATTGTGTGCAACAAGAAGGGGAATATAGTGAAAACAAGCTTAGTTCAAATTTAAACTGTTGATGTATGAATATTTCGAGAACGAATACGCCAATCATCCATATTTATTTTTCAGATCATTGCTCCAAACCCGGGTCTAAAAATCGTAGGTCGTAGTTGCAGGAAGTTGGAAAAAAAAGCGCATTCGCCATTTTAGCAAAATTGAAAATACTCAACTATCAAAAGTCTAAGTAAAAAGTCTTAATATCTTAACTTCCCTAAATTTTATACACCAAATCAATTCATTCTATCTTTTATTGCAGCAAATTTATCAATTATATCTTTATAAAATGGTTGAGTTTTTATCAGTTCCTGTAAAAGCCCCTTTTGAATTGAAATATTGGCCACAGATAAAAGTCTATCTTGGGATATAGTGTTTCTTAAGAAAGTTTTTAAACGCTTAAGACAAGACGATATCGTTAAAATTAGCGAAAAAAGTTTATACGCCTCGGTAAAAATATCTTTATTTGCGCCAACTTGTTTCACTAACTGCTGCAATGAAATATTTCTATAACTTTCATCAGCAAATATTAGGTCAAGTTTATTTTTAGGCCGCTGATTTTTGGAAATGATTCGGCATATATATTCAATAAATTTTGAAAAGAATCAGTGGGAAAAGTTTGGTTATACTGGCCAAACTTTGCAGTATCAGCAAGACAAAGTAATTGTAGTTTGTAACAATCTTCGAATCTTACTTCCATTTCCATCAAAATATGATTTAATATTTCTTAGAGAAGTGATCTGTACTGTCCTTTAATTTCTTCCTGTGAAAAATCACTGTCGCTAATAATACTCAAACGGAAACAATCGAAATAATACGTGAAAACCAACGAAACGACCAAAACCTATACTATCATTTTAAGGCTAGCGATTTACCAAACAATACACCTGATACTTCCATCCGCGATTCTGGCCACCGGCAAGTATAGCGTTGTCATGGCAACGGAGCGTCAAAGCGTAAACAAAACCCCGCATGAGGTGTATACTTCGGTCCGTTTTATATTTGCAATACACTTGTCGCGTTGCCGAAGAGGAGGAAAGCGACTCGCGCCAGCGGTTAATTTATATGCTAGATTTTTCATGGCGAATTTTACAAATAAGGAATAGAAATGAGAAAAATGAATTGAATAATAGTAATATGTTTTTTTATGTTTTATTATTTATTTTTGGTGAAGTGGCACTTCACTTACTACACCTGAATAGCCGCCACTGGAAAATTCTGCATCTGAAAATGAAAAAAAATCATATATGTATATGTCCGTATAACATAATAAACGTAACTCATTGCGCAACCCCGTCAAGATTTGTATACAACGATCTGCAGCCGTACCAGAGACGAGAGACGAGTTACTGATCCTTTAAATTTGTCCATTGTGTTTTATCTTTATCTGGTTTAACCACTGATCTCGATGGATTGCCAATGTTTATAACCTGCGCGAAACAAAAGTTACATTTCATGGGCGAAAAAACCGGTTTGTGCGCAAGCCAGTTGAGGGTAAATGCACCCGGCTTTAAACAGCAACTATCAGCATTATAGGAAAGAATTTGTTGACGGCGTCGTGGTTTTCCGTTCGAAGTACGGTAGCTAATGAGCGTTACGGACAGGCCGCGGGCGAAGGGTACGGGGTGCCGGTGTTTGTATTTTGCCACGGCTTTTAAGTGCGCATGTTCGTCCACCCTCTGCGCGAGGTCGTAAAAATCCGACAAAATGCTTCTTGCCACTACGGATCTAAATGTAGGTTATCTATGGGTTTAACGCAAGTTCCTGTAATTATGTCTTTGTCATTTATTGTGGCATTGAATTTTTGCGGGCGAAACTATAAACACGCGCTATCTGCGCATGCCTTCCTTGAAGACAGACAAGAAAGGCACAGCAGCTATCTCTCTCTTGATAATTTATTTACATTTAGTTGCTTGTCTCATTCTTGTCTCTGACAGTACATATTATCTGGACGTCGAACTAAACGCCGTCACGGACCAGATTAATGTGGCAACTCGAGGTTTTCCCGATTCACAGCTTGTCGGTAAATTAACTTCAAAAGAATTGGTCCGCGACAGCGGTCGATCCGACATCCAGATATGTTCAGTTGCAGGTCGAGGGTTCAAATCTGGACGCACCTTTGACCGTGTTTCACGGGCCACTTTTAAAAAGATCAATATGCACTCTTTCCCGCGGTCTTCGAGTAGTGCGGTTCACGTTTACGTAGAGGTCTACATAGACTTCCCGGGTAGGCGATTGAGGGCATCGTACGAGCGTAGCTGTACCCTTGGGGACCGAGAAAAGATTCACGCTAAATTGGGGCTTCTTTCTTCTGGGGTTAAGCGCTGTGAGTGAAGATTCCTAAAGCCTGAAGTTTTACGTTTTGGTGTTGAACACATGGTGTCCTCGTATGGTCGAGGAGGTGCGCACGCTTTGCGGAAATACGTCAGTAGTGAAAGTGACGGTTATGCGCGATACCAGTAGCAGCCGCTGGCTTGACAGTCACAATTTATGCATGTTCAGAAGTTCATCGCTGTTGTTGATGTTTACAAGTGTTTCTTATTCATATGCTAGGAAAGTCTGGGAGTTTCAAACTCGATTATCCAGATTTTCCAAGGACAAAGCCGGGAAAGCTTATAAGCAATAGCTTATATGACCGGAACAGGAGAACTGGCGAATTGACTTAGTATCAGAGCCATAAAACAAAGATAGATAGATAGATAGAAAGTTAATATGAGTCACAAAAAGTGGTTGGTCTGCTGTCGTTAGCTTGTAGTTCCGTTTTCCAACAATGCTTAAACTTTTTGTGGTCGGATTAGCTATTATGGAAACACTTTTGTGGTCCATATCAACTTCAAAAAGTGGCCCGTGGGAGCACGGCCTTAGTGGGTCGAAGGCATCGCCCAAACTACGTCACTGGGCCATGCGGCGTTTAGAACAATTTCGCGGGCAATTTGCTTAAAATGCAAATTTCGGTATTTTTATGTTAAAGCTCGCAATTTACAGAAAATGATGGAAAAAAACTGATTATAATGCGTTTCTACATTAAAAATTTTGCTCGAAGGCGCAGGTTAGTAAGATATGACATGCTTTATCTGTCAAATTGATCACTTGTACTTAAGCTCCAATTTGTATCTAATGCATCACGTTTGCACTTTTATAAAGACCAAATTAGTATCGGAATTTTTGTCTGCACAAATTAACCAAGACCAAAGTGTTTAACCCAGTAGTACAAATAGGTGCTATTTTGACCTATTTTCATAAAGTAACCAGAACTAACCAAACTAAATAAAATAATAATAATAAAAAAATCAAATCAAGAAAAAAGAATAATTAATAACGTATCAGCTTAGGACTTTTTTGAACCTTTCATTAAAGCTCATGGAATAATGCACGTACAGGTCTGGTGATATAGGGGCACAATGAAATTAAGCGGTGGAGTGAACAGGAGTGCGGTGTGGGATCAAAACGGTATAAATCCAACGTCCAAACACAAGAAAACATAAACATTAATACACTGCACTCGGGGGCACTATGAAAAATGTAAAATTAGTAATTTTTGAAAAGTATTAAATTTTTTCGAAAAACTATCCCCACACATATGAGATATCTCGTCCATATTAATTAAGGAAAATGGGCGGAATCATTTTGGTCAGTGGATAAATTAAGTAACCCTTACCAGGTAATAGTTCGATATAGCGGTTTCGCTATTATAAGAGATTTTCGAAAAATTCTTTTTCAGGGCGTTTCTATAGGTCGATTATGACACAAATCTGTGTGCGCGTTTTCCAAAATCCATTTCTATAATTTATTATTAATAAAAACATATTTACGGGACGGTGGAGTGAACAGGGGTGCTGGGTGGGGACAAAACAGTATAAATCCAACGTCAAACACAAGAAAACATTAATACACTGCACTCGGGGCACATGAAAAATGTAAATTAATTTTGAAAAGTATTAAATTTTTCGAAAAACTATCCCACACATATGAGATATCTCGTCCGCCATTAATTAAAGAAGGAAAATTCATTTTGGTCAGCTGATAACATGAAGTTCGTCATTATGAAAATGACAGTCTTGATAGAAGCAGCGTTGCCAAACTTCTTATGAAGAATTAACACCAAGGCTATTTCGGGGATTATCCACCATTTCCATGAGAAACAATGGTATTTTTTGTAGAAATGCCTCCTTCTTTATGTTTAGGTATTTTCCTTTTTCTCTACAAATTATAATAGGAAGAAGGAATTTAATTTTTCATATGAATTTTGTCCGTACTGTATCTTCCTTTTTTTAAGCTATTGACACTTTCTCACTTTATTTGGCAACATCGCAAGACATTCGGTTCTATTGCAAACTCTTCTTTTTATGCAGTGACAGCCATGGCGGGATTGTTGTACTATTATTTATTTTTAATTTTTTAAACAATTTTTGGACATTTTTGTAAACAGAAAGTGCGGTGTGTACTGTGAAATACTGTTTTGGGCGTTTAATGTGGGATTTCTACTGTTTCGTCCCCACCCGGCACCCCTGTTCAACTCCACCGTCCCGTAAGTATGTTTTTATTAATAATAATTTATAGAAATGGATTTTTAGGAAAACGCCGCACCACAGATTTGTGTCTGGATACCCGCTTCATAAATTCCACGAAGCGAACGTCCAAGCTGATGACCAACAATTTAGCATTGTTCTGGGTGTCTATAGTGAAACTACAATTGTCTTTGATTTAAGTATTAATAGCCTAATTATTATCCTCCAATATTAAACAAATTGGAAGTCTTTTTTGCCCACCTTTTAAGTAACATTTAAACACTAGAATATAATTTTTTCTGATTGGCAACTCTGTTAACGGCAAAAACCGCCACAAGATACTGTTCTTGTCAAAATGGTAATCCAAATTTTAAATTTTCTCGATATAGAAAGAAAAAAATTAAATGGTTGTAGGGGCATTTAAAACTATACTCCTTTGGCCTTGGTTAATATGTCATATGTGTATAAATTGTCATTGTCAGTTTTTGTTCAATGTAGTGTGTAAATTGTGAATAGTTTGTTTTTAAACACGTTTAGCCACACCAAGGCCACCAAAGAACCAGGCCGCCGGAACACACTTTGCCGTGTCCTGCGCAACCGTAGGCACACGGACCCCACTCAGTTGGTAGGTTCAGTAGTGCCCTTGGATGGGGACGAGGTCTTGAGTTGTCGCTCATAGGACCGTGGTTCCGGAACCCACGTTAGGCTGTAGGTCCCGTCTGGCTGACATCACCCAGACGTAAAAGACAGGACGCACAATAAACCCAGCGGCTTCAGTGCATGGGTTATCCCGGCCCTATTCTAATCTAATCTAATTCCTTAAAATATTCAGTTTCACTATTAAGTTAGAACTTGTCTCATTTGAGAATTACAATTTGACCAAAAAAAACTAAAATTATTAAATTAAATATGTAATAGCTTTTTGTTTCACAAATGTAATGTGTTTTACTTTAGACATGTCTAACCCAGGAAACCTGTCAAATGGTAAGTAATAGTAGGTATTTGTTTTGTAAAAAAAAGGCAAATAATTATCTATTTACCCTAGTTTATCTCTAGTTTTTTATATTGCAAGTACAGAAAATGATCATCCTAAGCATGGTCTTAACACAGTCATAATTATGGGAATTTCAGTAGATGTTTAAACCTTAATTTGTTTGTCTGGTTTAAGAAATATTTGTTAAAGAATTTAGCAATTATTCATCCTATCCTTGTAAATAATTAGTAAGGCTTTTACGTCTTAGAGTGATATTAACTTACTTGTGTTTTTAAATATGTTTGACGAGTTTGGAACGTGGCTAGGTATGTAAATACCAATACATTTTTTTAAATTTGTTTATTTTGCTTTTCTTAATATTCCGAATAATGGTAATATTTCATTTTAATTTTTTAAAAATCTATGTGCAACAAAGTTTATACTTTTATGATTTATTATTAAAATTACTCGAACACTAAGAATTTTTTTCTTTGTAAAATTATTATAAATAATTGCTATTTCTTAAATACCATAACTAGCATTTCTAGGTTTAAACTAAATTAAAAAAGGTTATAGTTTGATATAGCGGTTTTCGCTATTATAAGAGATTTTTGAAAATTTTTTTCAGGGCGTTTCTATAGGTCGATTATGACACAAATCTGTGTGCGCGTTTTTCAAAATCCATTTCTATAATTTATTATTAATAAAAACATATTACGGGACGGTGGAGTGAACAGGGGTGCTGGGTGGGGACGAAACAGTAGAAATCCTACATTAAACGCCCAAAAACAGTATTTCACAGTCCAGACCGCACTTTCTGTTTACAAAAATGTCCAAAAATTGTTTAAAAAAATAAAAACTAATAATAGTACAACAATCCCGCCATGGCTGTCACTGCATAAAAAGAAGAGTTTGCAATAGAACTGTAAATGTCTTGCGATGTTGCCAAATAAAGTGAGAAAGTGTCAATAGCTTAAAAAAGGAAGATACAGGACAAAATTCTTAGGAATAATTAAGTTATTCCTTCTTCCTATTATAATTTGTAGAGAAAAAGGAAAATACCTTAACATAAAGAAGGATGGATTTCTACAAAAATACCATTGTTTCTCATGGAAATAGTGGATAATCCCCGAAATAGGCTTGGTGTTAATTCTTCATAAGAAGTTTGGCAACGCTGCTTCTATCAAGACTGTCATTTTCATAATGACGAACTTCATGTTATCAGCTGACCAAAATAAATTTTCCTTCTTTAATTAATGGCGGACGAGATATCTCATATGTGTGGGATAGTTTTTCGAAAAATTTAATACTTTTCAAAATTAATTTACATTTTTCATGTGCCCCAAATGCAGTGTATTAATGTTTTCTTGTGTTTGACGTTGAATTTATACTGTTTTGTCCCCACCCAGCACCCCTGTTCACTCCACCGTCCCGTAAATATGTTTTTATTATTAATAAATTATAGAAATGGATTTTGGAAAACAAGCACACAGATTTGTGTCATAATTGACCTATAGAAACGCCCTGAAAAATAATTTTTCGAAAATCTCTTATAATAGCGAAAACCGCTATATCGAACTATTACCCTTTTATGATTTATTATTAAAAAAAAACAGACTATCCACATTATCGGAAAGAATTTACCGACGCTCTCCTGGTTTTCCGTTCGGAGTACGGTAGCTAATGAGCGTCACGGTCAGACCGCGGACGGAGGGCACGGGGTGCCGGTGTTTGTATTTTGCCACGGCTTTTAAGTGCGCATGTTCGTTCACCCTCGATTTGTTTACTGCGCGAGGTCGTTAAAATCCGCCACTGCGGATCTAAATGTAGGTTATCTATGGGATAGACTATACCTATTTATAGTAGATGTTCATGGTATTTACATACATTGCCAACCTAAAATGTAAGCTTAGACTCTACGTATTTAAAGTAGATTTTCATGGATTTATTATTTTTTGTTTTAATTATTTAGATTGGACACAATGGGATGGTGTGTTGAAAAGATTTGTTCCAATTGGAGTATGCCTTATTGCCGTAATGCAGTGGCGTGCTTACCGTCGAAAAACAAGAGAAGGAACCGTGGCGCAGCAGTGGGAGATTAAATGTTACTGTTTGCTACCTTTGAGGACTGTAAGTCGCTGCTGGGGCTACATAGCTGGTAAGTAACGTATTTTTAAATTTACATATACAGGGTGATCATTTTTAAGTCGGCACTATTGCTAACTTCTTTATTATTGGAGATGCGAAGTCGGTTAACTTAGCAGTGTAGTAGCATTTTTTCCGCTGATTGACGTGCTATCAACAAAAAACAATGGATTTTAGATTTATTGCAAAAATATCCTTCCTACAATTTTTATTAGTTTCAGAAAATATGGCCATCTTCGGGAACTGGAATCTGGTGGAAAAAAGGATTTGATTTAATGAGGCACCTTGTATATTGTATTACCATTAAAATCAATTTAATTCATCAAAACACAATCATGTTCCTTGTCGCAGAAAATCATCAAACAGTCACCCTTTGCTTATGGTGGCCAGGTTTTGGAGAGCAGGGACATTTAACCTTGTGGGCGTCACATTTGAAAATAACCTTAACTGGCATAAACACATTGTATCTATAGCCACCGCGGCTTCAAAAAAGCTTGGATTTCTTTTCCGAGCCAAAAGTATTTTCCCCTTCAATTTCTACACTTTGTATGTGTCCCAAATTCGACCTCTCTGGAATATTGTTCTCATGTCTGGGGAATGGCATCCCCCTACAACCCTCAGCATTCTTGATGCCATTCAAAGAAAGGGCTGTGAGTCTTATTAATGATCTTTTACTTACTCAAAGACATCCTTCTCTTGCCCATCGTCCGAGCTGTGGAGATCTATCGCTCTTCTATAGATGCTTTTACGGCTTCTGCTCCGACGAAGGTATCAGTATAGTCCTCCTCTTGCAGCTCCCAACAGAGAAACTCGTGGTGCCGCACGTATGTGCATCCTATACGGTCCAATTGGACAGGCCCCGAACTTCGTTCGTTTTTATCCCTAGAGTTTCTAGACTATGGAACCTACTGCCAGCGGAGGTCTTTCCTTTTCCCCCAAATCTTCAAGTTTTAAGTGCCGTTTTAACAAACTTCCTCTTACCCTACTTAAGACACCCACGGTACGTTAGTATTTAGGCTTTCAGCCTTTGTGGATTAATCCAAAGATAAAAACAAAAGAGCTTTAAGAAAATACCACATTAGGTATATCTATCTTTATTAGTTTTGGAAATATGGCTGTTACAAATCAGCCACACCTCTCAGTTCGCCTGGCAGGTACTGATGTGCTCATCGAAAACGCCCTTCCGTCAATTTTTTTAAACCTTACTATGAAGGAACTAAAACCGAGAAAATTTTAAGCTTACAGCTCCAAGTTTTTTATTTTCAAGAATATTCAGGGTGATGATGTGCATGGTCAACGAATACCAATCCATAGAACCCCACAAGTGAGATTTCAGCGTACCCTAAAAATTTTTAGTACCTACCGCGACCAACAGATGGCGAAAGTAGTCCGATGTCGCTTTGCTAATACGATTACCATCAGAAATTGATAGCAGTCGCTGACGAGCAGTCGGTCCGATCAGTTAGAGTGAGGATATACGCAAAATTTAATAAAAATAAAATCCCCGATAAATGGACCCAGTATCCATAAGATTATTAAATTTATTATTTCAGAATAGGATATATCGATGCGTTTTTACAAAACATCGTAAGCGACATTCGCCAATTTTACGGGAAACGATGTTTCTTCCCATCGCGTTATTTTTAAAGAAAAACCGAGATCTAAATGTTTTTATTTTAGATTTCTTCTTAATTTGAATTACAAAACAAACATATTTAACATTTAATGTCAAAATTTTCAGAATCTCCTAAAAAAAAAGCTAAAAATTTTAAAAATTCTAAACCTAAATAATAGTTAATTTTTAAATTTTTTATTTTTATTTAATTTATCTTGACAACGGTGGCAGACTTGCCACCAAAACGTCGATTTTTAGTTCTCTATTTACTTGCTTTATTTTTTTTTTTGTTTTTGGTACTATTAATTTATTTTTTGGCGTGTACCCAAATAACTACCATTAATTAAATGAACCGCCGAACCAATATAGAACATATCTTCATCTGAAATAAAGCCAATGAAAAAAAAAACGTTTCCCGTAAAACTGACGAATGTCGCTTACGATGTTTTGTCAAAAACCCATCGATATATCCTATTCTGAAATCATAAATTTAATAATCTTATGGATACTACCATTTATCGGGGATTTTATTTTTATTAAATTTTGCGTATATCCTCACTCTAACTGATCGGGCCGACTGCTCGTCAGCGACTGCTATCAATTTCTGATGGTAATCGTATTAGCAAAGCGACATCGTACTACTTTCGCCATCTGTTGGTCGCGGTAGGTACTAAAAATTTTAGGGTACGCTGAAATCTCACTTGTGGGGTTCTATGGATTGGTATTCTTTGGCATGGCTGATGCCTTGCCAGAGTAGCTTTCCTATGACCAAAATTTTTGTGCGTCACGCTCCAGGGCTTGAAGCTCTTGATCTCGCTATAAAAAGTTAGTCACTTTAGTCACTAACTTTAATTTTTCATATGAATTTTGTCCTGTATCTTCCTCTTTTTAAGCTATTGACACTTTCTCACTTTATTTGGCAACATCGCAAGACATTTACAGTTCTATTGCAAACTCTTCTTTTTATGCAGTGACAGCCATGGCGGGATTGTTGTACTATTATTTATTTTTAATTCTTTAAACAATTTTTGGACATTTTGTAAACAGAAAAGTGCGGTGTGTACTGTGAAATACTGTTTTTAGGCGTTTAATGTAGGATTTCTACTGTTTCGTCCCCACCCAGCACCCCTGTTCACTCCACCGTTCCGTAATATGTTTTTATTAATAATAAATTATAGAAATGGATTTTGGAAAACGCGCACACAGATTTGTGTCATAATCGACCTATAGAAACGCCCTGAAAAGAATTTTTCAAAATCTCTTATAATAGCGAAAACCGCTATATCGAACTATTACCTAAATATTAGTTAGGACCCCTTAAAATAGTGTTCTTGTATATTTTGGATACCTTGAAGGCTAAGCTAACAGAAGGTACTTTTGTTCGATGTCGTTAAATTAAAGCATTTTTGGATAAAAAGACATTTTTGTTTACTGGGGACAGTTAAATACATTAGAGGTTATTCTTTTTCAATTGGCAAGAATAACAATTTAAAACAACAATAGGTCCGTAGTATATTTCTTTGTTAGACAGTCACAACAAAATTACTCATAACGTATCTGTACCAGATTATGTTATTATTTAATGTGTTGATAATAACATAACAATGAAACGGAATTTATTGTAAGTATTGTATACATCTGATAATTTTTCCAAAATATTTTTTATTACATTTGACCTTAAATTAAATAATAATATGGAGTAATATTTTTAACGGGTTTATAAAATAAACATTCTACTGTTTTTATGGAAATTTACCAGAATAAATTTGTTAGAAGTAATTTATCTTTTACATTAAATTAAAAAGCCAAATGTCATACTAAGTGTTTAAAGTTAAAATGTGATATTAAACGGACAGACATTAAAACGTGTTCAAATCTAGCAGATTTTTTAGACTACTGTTTTATCTTTGGACAAACCACGAAGGCTAAAAGCCTAAATACTAACGTACCGTGGGTGTCTTAAGCGAGGGTAAGGAGTTTGTTGACACAGGACTTAAATACTTGAAGATTTGGGGGAGAAGGAAAGACCTCCTGCGGGCAGCAGGTTCCACAATCTAGAAACTCTAGGGATAAAAGAACGAACAAAGTGAGAAGTTCGGGGCCTGTCCAGTTGGACCGTATAGGGATGCATACGCGCGGAACCACGAGATTTCTCTGTTGGGAACCGTGAGTGGAGGAACTATACTGGACAATTCTTCAGAGCAGAAGCCATGGAAGTACCTATAAAAGCGATAAATCCCCACAGCCCGACGATGGGCAAGAGAGGGAAGCCTTTCTGTAAGTGAAGGATCATTAATGAGACGAATAGCTCTTCTTTGAATAGAATCAAGAATGCTTAGGGTTGTAGAGGACGCCATGCCCCAGATATGAGAACAATATTCCAAGGGAGGTCGGATTTGGGACACATATAAAGTGTATAAATTAGAAGCGGAAAAATACTTTTGGCTCGAAAGAGAAATCCAAGCTTTTTTGAAGCTGCCGTGGCTATAGATACAATGTGTTTATGCCAGTTAAGGTTACTTTCAAATGTGACGCCCACAAGATTGAAGGTGTCTTTGCTCTGTAAAACTTGGCCGCTCATAAGTAGAGGATGAGTATTTGATGACTCTTTTCGCGACAAGGAACATGATTGTGTTTTGGATGCATTAAAATGGACAAGATTTTTGGCGCCCCAATCCAATATTAAATTAAGATCCTGCGAAAGAGATATCTGCATCGCTCTGCGTTTGTTTTCCAAGTCAGGTTTAGTGATGGGTTTAGGAACCTGAAAACTGGAGTGAAGGGTACTATCGTCGGCGAAACTATGAATGGAATTAGTTGTGGACGAGAGAAGGTCGTTGATGTGAAGAAGAAACAATGTTGGTGCCAGAACTGAGCCCTGAGGGACTCCAGCATTTACTTGGTGAAAGCTTGAAGAATGGCACAGTCCACAATAACTGATATACGTCGATCAGATAGATAACTAGAGAAGCCAAGTACAGAGTTTAGCTTGAAAGACCATAGGAGGGAAGTTTATTAAGACTGCTGTTTTATCCAAATGAACTCTATTAAAACTATCGCCAATACGAAGGGATCTAATAAGGAAAAATATATTTTTTTATTATAAATTGAAGGCAATGGCTAGATATTGCTCAATTATAAGAAAATTATCTATTTACGTATATAAAAGCCCGGCGAAAGTTCTAAATTCAATTTTGTTGTTACCGGGGCGGTTTTCACTTATTTTGTCGGTGGGTGCATGCAGTCGGCAGGCTGTGTCTTATAAAACTAATAGAAACCATCAAATAACCATTAACCTAACCCTAATAATTATTTTTTGCTGTGTCATAAGCTTTTAGTTGTAGGACTCTTTGTTTGTCCTCGGACAGTGCGGACGTGCGTAGAGGACTACAAAGTTCTTCCCGGAGTGGCGGCTGGAGGTGTCGTACGAACGTTTTTACCTTCGGGGATCAGGAAAGATACACGCTAAATTGACGGCATCTTTCTTCTGGATTTAAGCGCTGTGAGCGAAGATTCCTATAAGCTGATGGTATCCTGTTTGGTGGTGAACATGAGGTATTTCTTAAATGGCGGGAAATAGATGGGCGTGCCATGGGAACTGTCAGTAGTGAAAGTGAAGGTTATACCTAATACCAGTAGCAGATCTTGGTTTGACAGCCGACAATTTATGCATTGCATCGATTGTTGAATTATTTGTTTTCTTTTGGAATTTCTGGGAGCTACGAGCTAGTATTTTTAAATATCGCCAGAGGGCACTTTACCTAAAACTTAAAAATTTATTTATATCATCATGCTTTCATTTTGAGCGGATCCTCCGCAAGCCTGGAGCCTCCATTTTCTTAGAGAATCAAAAACTCAAAAAATGATTTCCTTATCCAAGTCGATAAACCTCACCATTTAGGCACCAACAGACATCAAGGGTCCTAAAAATTTTACAACCAAATCCCCACTCATGCAGGTGTCCAGTAACTCTATCGACGAGGCTTTTACGGGGCTAGTTCTACAGCATAGAAAATGAAGATAAAACTGTGATATAAACATATTCTGTCCTAAACGTCTTAGTTTTTGAACTACGGTGTGTTAAATATAAAAAAACTTTTTTAAATTATGTAAATTTCAAATTTTGAATCACCCTGTATATATTTTTTAAATCTATATTTTTGGACAGTAGTATCCACTGGTATTCACTATCTATATTTTTTGTAAACTATTTGTATATTTCCAGATATTCGACTGCCAGAATTTTTAAGACCAATAGTCTACAACTTATACGCCAAAGCGTTTGGTGTTAACCTATCAGAAGCTCAAAACGAGGATCTAAAATACTATCCCAGCTTAGCGGATTTCTTCGCTAGAGCACTAAAAGATGGAGCAAGGAAGATAGACTACCATAGTTGTATTGTTTCACCATGTGATGGAACAGTATTAAGTGTTGGAACTGTCAACAACGGACAAGTAGAACAAGTGAGTTTTAGTATAATCATTATCATGATATACAGTTTGTCTGGGCTATAATTCTCTTTGATTGAAAATTTAACTCAATTTTACAAAAGTTTAACAATATAAATTAAATAAACAAACAGATGGAGAAAACAATAATCATTATATATAATAAAACCAAGTTGATAAAATGTGCGTGCCGATAAAACTTGAAAAGGTGTCCCGATACGATAAAGGGACTTATTTAGTGTGAGAGCCCTTTATCCCCCTCGAACAAGAAAGTTCCCGTTTTACCCTAAAGGGCGTATTTTTAAAGATATAAGGATTCTTCCAACCCTTCAACTTGGAAATTAAGTGTAGTGGCGCCATCTGTTGTCGAGTATTTGAACTTCATTCAGAACAACGGTTATTTGGGTCTCATATCAACTCCCGAGCGAAGCCGGGAATCATAGATAGTAAAATATAAATACCGAATCAGCTAAATAACTTAACACATAAGCAATGTGAGGAGTGAGGCAATAGTACGTGAATACCCGCCTGTGAACTTTTCGTATTGGATAAGTCAAGTACATCCTTTTTTCTTGCTTTACTTGCCGATATCCCAATACCTATTATTTGCTTAACAAGTATAGATATGTAAGAAAAACTAAATAAACCTAACACTAAGTATCACATTCCATATCACATAAGTTTTCCTTTAAAGCTCGAAGGAATACAATTAAAAATATCAATATTTTTATTCAGTTCATTTATTTTTATAAATAAATACATTTTTTATAAAATAATACTGTATTCCTATCAGTCTTATGTCATAAAACAATAGTTATAAAAAATTATGGTAATAATCAACGACGTATGGACCCAGCGATTCATTCATAATTTTATGATAAACATTAAGCCAACAATCCTAATAGGCAAAGGGGGTGAGGCAAGCGAGAAATGAAAATGGCGGACTTACTTTTTGACCTTGGTCGATAGTATGCACCCAACGACGTTGGTCTCTATTTACCTGTGAAAAGTGAGGTGCGGAAATGATTAGTCTACCCTTCTACAAACAAAGCACTGCCTACCCATATTGTCTTTAAAAACGCTTTCTAATCACCATCAAACACCAGAAAATATTCAAAAAAATGCTTTATTTGATCACTTTTGGCTTTCCAAATTGTCAAATGACAGAAACCAACAGAAATGACAAAGCAAAGGGGGCGTCACCCACAAGCGTTTAGGAAGAGTTCATTCATGTTTTATTTACGATGGAGTAAAAATCCCTGGGCGGTGTTGCCGGGATTAACAAATAATCACGTATTTTCAGAATTTTGCTTTTTTTTAAAAGATAATAACTTATAATATTTGAACATATTTTTTATTATGATATCTAAAAATGATAAAAATATATGTATTGTTTATTTAAAAGTGTATATTACAAAATTCTTTAATATAGAGGCTTATCCAACAACTACTTGTGGTTAGTAAGTTTAGAGTAGAAAAATTAAATTTGGAAAACCGCATTTTAGCGCTTTTACTGTGATGTATTGATGACAACAGCTCAAACGTAAACAAACCTGGTCCATACGTCGTTGGTAATAATACATAAGATTAGGTAGAGTACGACATTTTGACAAGTAACGGCACCTCTTGGTATTAAAAGATGTCTAATTTGATATTCAGCATAATTTGCGCAAATGTTGTGGTATACTACTTTATATATCATCAATTTTGGGCGTTTAACCAATTATAACCGCGGTAATAATTGGTGACAACTTTGACGTATAATACATTGTTTAAACGTCAACATAACCGACTGGTAAATACCGTTTTAGAATTGGTTCTTTGCCTAAAACTGATGTATGTTTACCTGTCTCTGTCAACGTCATATGAAAACACGTTCGTGACACGCCAGGAGGGATGGCGACGGGACGCGCGTGTTTGTCTGTTAAGCAGTGTTATTTTATTTGTTATTTGTTCTACAGTTGCTACAATAACTAACCATTTACAGAACAATACATAATATGATATTATGCAAACCTAACCTAAGAAAAAAAATCAAATGTAAATACATTACACTTGGTTTACACATAACATAGGTACATTACAAAGAGCATCACTCATCCGGAGTGAATAAAATTAATTTTAATTTAGCTTTAAATTGACTCTTCGATAGATTAAATATATCTATGCTCTGGCAGTGTCGATCATGCAGTTGTTGCATTCTATATAATGGGGCACTTAAAGCTAGATTTGATCTTGCCCTTCTACAGTAAAATGTCTCATAACATCTTCTATTTAATCTTGGTACTCTATAGTTTAGGTTATTTACCATATATGTATTATCAACTAAATTGTGAATAAGCCCATGTAAATGAAGAAGACTTATAAAAATACGCTTTTTTCCAAAGAAGGAACATTATAATAATTTCTTAAAAATTCCCGAGCATTGTATAGATATGTACCTGTTTCCCGAAAGTATTTGCATTTTAAATAGCGACTTTGTACCGTTTCTAATGAATATTTGTATTTACTGTAGAAAGGGGACCAAACTAGAGCACAATATTCTAATTTAGAGCATACAAGGGAGCTGTAAAGCAAGTCTATAGCTGCAAATGACTTAAACAAACGGGTATTTCGAATAATGTATCCCAACATTCGATTTGCACTCTTAATTTGTGACAATATGTGCTCAACAAAACTTAATTTACAATCATAAGTAACACCAAGATCCCGCACACTAGTTTTCCGATTAATCACCACGGAGTCAATATCATAATCAATGTTCAGAAACATTTATGTTTCGCGTATATGTCATAATACAGCACTTTGATACATTATTACATAAAGATATATATATATATATATTTTTTGTTTCAGAGTTAAGAGGCATGTAACTTACTATGTAAAAGACTTTTAGGAGAAAAAATTGACACAAGTAAAAGTTTTAATGACAACATCAATATTTCCAGAGAAATACAAGAGCACCTTCTTCGCAACCCACATGAGGAAACACATTGTATCAATGTGTCATCTACTTAGCCCCGGTGACTATCACAGGTAAATTTTATGTCAGTTTTATTTACTTCAAGAGTGTTGACTAAGGTGTGCCAAATTGTATGTATGTCAAACGGAACATTTCATTTTAAATTTATAATTGAAATATGTTGCTAATTTTTTAATTTTTGTTGTTTAAGGATATTAAATATACTAAGTGACATAGAAATCCGAACACCCAGTTTAAATGGTTTTATTTTAATTAAATTTTGTATAAGTACTTAATGAAGCATAAAAAGTAAATGATAAAAATTTCAAAATGATTGCATTGGTTTAAAGCCCTTTTACCTTTAATAATGTGTGGATGCACCCCGATGTGTTACGCATTCTCCAACGCGCCTAGGCATGCTTCTGGTCAGGTGGTCAATGTCCTCCTGTGGTATCTCATTCCAGGCAACCACCAACTCCTCTCGAAGTGCTTCTAGAGTCTGAGGAGGATGTTGCAAATTGAGCAATCTCCTACCCATCATATCCCACACGTGCTCAATTGAGGATAAGTCGGGAGATCTTGGTGGCCATGGTAACAATGTGACATCATTACGTTGAAAGAAGACAATACTGTTCCATTCCGGATCCCAGAGTGACTGTTGTCTGCACCACTCAAGGCGATTACCTTGGTGTTCTCGAGTTAAAGGAGGACCCAGTGTGGCCGGTATGAAAACAGGCGAAAACTTCTCATTCGTCGATAAACACTTCACATGCCAATAGGTCTTCCGTGTTCTGCAAACCATTCATTTGCAATGGACCTGGTAGTGGAGAAACGGTCCCTTAAGGCCAATAATCTTAGGCGGCGATCTTCACGGTCTGTTGTTCTACGGCGGCGTCCAGTGCCTCTTGCTCTTTGCGTACGGCCTTCTTGAAGCCATGCCTGACAACACCTAACCACAGTGTCTACACTTCTTTGCACTCTAACTGCAATTTCCCGAAAAGAAAGTCCAGTTTCCCGAAGTCCCACTATACGGCCCCTATCAAACTCACTAAGTTGACGAAATCGTACAGGTCTTCGTACTCTAGGCATCGTAACCAATCGTAAAGAATGTCGACAACCAAAATCCGCCAAATTTGGATCTTTACTGAGGCTGCCATATTCATTTTTAGATCGTTAGTGAATTAAAAAAAAAACAGTATAAAAACCGGAATGTCGAACTGATAAGGCTGAAAATTTTATCAATTGTTATTTACAGTAAGATAAATAAATTCACTAAATTTCATTAAAATAAAACCATTTAAACTGGGTGTTCGGATTTCTATGTCACTTAGTATATTATTGTTTGGAAAAAAGTTACTAAATCATTTCCCCAATTGGAAATAAACATTTCAGATTGGGTCAATTTGTTTTTAAAACTTTATTTTTGAGTTAATATGGAATATCCAAAATATTTTTACGCAAATTAATTAAGAAATAAATTGAGTGCTAAAATTATCTGAGGTCATCAAAAACATTGACACTATACTGATGAGAACATATTAACGTGTGTGTATTTTTCAAGAAGTTGAGCTGGCAGTTTTTAATGATTTTTGACATTACACATTTACAGACATCCTGTAATATTTCAAAAACCATAAATTTTTTTCACGAAAGTAATTTTATGTTTTTCTGGATGCTTTTGGGCTGTTTTATCAGCCCTTCTAATAATGCCTATTATTTCTTTTCTGGACAACCTGTATAAATAATAATTATTTATTATATTTTGTTTTTACAATAATTCACAAATCACTTAAATTCTGCCGATTTTAGAAACGTAAAATCTTTTAAATTTTTGAGTGAGTAGTATTTGTATGCTTTACTTAATGTGAATGGCATGCTTTGGTCTCTACAGACCGTCAAGGTAACATTTGCCGATTTCAGATGTCCAGTACCCATTATCGCGCCTGCAGAACTTGTATTACTTTAAACCAGTGCGCAGCCCGCCCTCTGGTGGACAAAAATTGTGATAGAACCCTGAGAAACCTTGTCCAGTGGTCAATGTCATATGGCCAATAAATAGGTTACTACTTAATAAAATATTTATTAATCAAAATGAATCAAACATGACCGTCACATAATTTGTAGGTTTCATTCGCCGGCCGATTGGAAACCAACACACAGAAGACATTTCTCTGGAGAATTACTGTCGGTAAACCCTCGGGTTGCTAAGTGGCTGCCTGGTTTGTTTGTATTAAACGAAAGAGCGGTTTATTTAGGAGAGTGGGAACATGGATTCTTTTCTTATAGTGCAGTGGGTAGGTTAAATAACTTTAAATTAATATACAGGGCGCAATGTTAGGGGATAACCATGCACACAGATTACGGATTTTTTATCAGATCGTTTGGATAGTTTTGATAGATGTGACTATCTCTGAAATATTGTTTTCATATCTCGGGCGTAGGGTCTTCCTTAACCCTCATAAGGTTGGTAAACTGAAACCAGCACTTTTCTATTGATCTCTGTCATAATTTTAAAATGGGGGCATACTGATGATAATTAAGAAGAACATTCTATGGTTAAAAATTAAATTAATGTTACAGTTATTCGTTTTCATGGTTATTCTTCATTTAAAACTAAGAAACTATTGAGAAGGTGCCATCCTGTGCCAGGTGCATTTTTTGCTCCTGTATCCAATTTATAATACTTTTAGATGATTGAAAATTGTTATTAAGATATTCGCCATTAGTTAAAAGCCATGAAAGTTCACTGAAATTATCATATATATGTTACGGACAACGGGGTTAACTAGGCATTATTGATAATGCCCAAGAGCGACGGGCAAAATGATTCATATATCACTTTGACGGGCCATTACTAATAATTCCCGACGGCCCGTGGTTAATGTAATAAGTCAGTGTTTGAGATAGCTTGAATTTATCACTTGGACCGGGCAGTATGAATAATTCCCCTACTTGCAGGGCCATGTCACCAAAATGCCAATACGGCAGCATGGACCAGGGGTGTGACGTCACCAGCTCAGGCACGAGGGGCAGGGGTTTTGGCCGACATCTGATCACCAGAACTAACCTGACCACCTGAGTGGTCTGGTTAGTAAGTAACTACTATTTTTTCCGCCCTTTCGGGGTCATCCCACCCAGGTCCGACGACCGTCCCCCTAGGTGGTGCACTGCAGCCTGAAGGCTTATTGTACCTTGACCCCTACTCCTTCCCATTCACACACCATTCATTCCATAACTTGGATGGTTGCGGCTCGGTCCGTTCGTTTTACCCCCGAGCAGAACACCGCGTGCCGTTGCCTAAAACCGACAACGCCGGTCACCCATCCAAGTTATGGGCGCGCACTTCACTGCTTAACTCCGGAGATCGATGCTGCCGATACAACCGAAGCAGCCACAAGCGCGCCAAGTATCTACTATGTTCAATAGTTTATTTTTGTTACCTTTATGAAAATTTTGTAAGTTTTTTTTTCATTTAATACCAGAACACACACGCAGTTAACTTTGCCTAAGATAGGGTGGGCATTAATCATAATGACCGGGAGAAGTGATTAATCATGCTGTTTTAATCACATTGCCCAATTGTGTCAGGCATTATGAAAACATACCGGCCATTATTAATAGTGCCCGGACTAATTAAATTGCCCATAACATATATATTATAATATCCATATTGTGTAGGATGGTCATTATTTTTTTATTTTATTTTTTTTTTGAAACGCCCCTAAAATCACCCCTTTGATAAAAAAATACTCCTAAATATATTTTATGTTTTACCCATCTATTATTGATCTGTAATACCTTAGAAAGCGGAATATGTTATGGTAGCAATAATACCTGCTATCACACCTAGGGCATTATAAGCCGGGCATTATGATGATGCCCGCTTATAAAGCCTAATGCGCTAATATGGAAGTTTTATTGCTTATCCAATTTTATTTCTCTCTACAATAAAGATCAAGTTTATACAAACATATGTATTAAAATAAAATCAATAACTTACCAGTTCCTGAAAAGTATGCCATTAAAACGGTTTCGGTTATTTGAAGAATTGCATTCGCATCTTTCCAAATACCAAATATGCCATACTTCCGATCATACTGTTGCTTTGATTTAACTGGCAAAATATTTTCGGTCGCTTTTATAGCCTTTTCTCTTATATTTTGTGGAATTTCTTCCATTTTGAGCAAATCGTTAAATAAAAAATGCCAACTGACTAACTGATAGAAACATCAAAGTCAAACTTAACACCAGTCATTATCTACTTACGTATACAGGTACAGGTGCAACTTATTTTTTATATTGCGAATAAATAATGTAATTAGTCATTGAAAAACTCTTTTTTGGGTAAAACATAAAGCATTGTATGCACCACGGGCTTTACTGGACTATAATGCCCATCAGGTCGAAATCTAGCTCTCGGGCCAGAGGCCCTCGGGCTATTTCGACCTTCAGGGCATTATAGTCCTAGTAACACCCTTGATACATAAATAGCTATTTTTTCAGTTTAAAACATCACGTGTGTCTCTAGATCTAGGTATAATAATTGATTATACCCAACAATTAATTTAGATCGTCTACAGGTACTTTTGTTTTAAATTGAAAGAAATAAAAATATGTTTTCCAGTGTTTTCATGAAAAGGAATCTTTACAGGGCGTCGCAAAAATTTAATTTTTAACGACCAACCTAATATTATTGCTTAATTTAATAGTTAAAAAAAATCATATTTACTATTTCAAATCAAAAATAATCTTATTGTTATGCTTTAAGCTGTGCTTTTCAATATTTTTCCTATCCTAATATTTTTAAACACATTTTGGAAATGCCATTTTAAAAACTATGCTAAATTATTAAGGTACAAATGAATAATAAACTGAATTTTTTAGGTGCAACTAATGTAGGTACGATAAGGGTAATTTTTGACAAAACTTTACATACAAATCAAAAAGGAAGACTCACAAATTTAAAGAAATTTGCTTAGGTAGTGCAATAGACCTACATAAAGGTGACTTAATCGGTGAATTCCGTATGGGATCGACAATTGTCGTTATTTTTGAGGCTCCGGTTAATTTTAAATTTAATATTGCGCCTGGCCAAAAAGTACTGATGGGACAAACTTTTGGATGTGTGGAAAAAGAACATTTCGCTAGTAGAGGTGAAAAACGAAATGTTAGTATTGGACATTAGGTTGTATATTTAAAGTATATTTAAGTATTATATTTTTGTATTTGTGATATTTTTAATAAAATTATAAAGCTGTTTATCCGTTTTTAACTTATTGTTTTAAAATGTATAGAAGGCACATCTTCATATCTATTTAGGTAAGAATATTACCGCTAAGAAAAATAATCTATCTGCTGCGAATGCTTTCGACTGTGCAGAAAAATAATATTGTGTATAAGGAACAGTTTAAAAATGTAAATTCGGTGCTCTTTGATAAGAAAAAAATCACAAAAAGTTTAAAGCAAATAAATCGGCATGCTTGACTTCGCGGCCGCCTTTGCTATATTTCTTTTATGATATGCTGGTTGATACAGCTGGTCATCGCACTATGGGATAGAAATTAATTTTTTGGTCAAAATTCTGAAACTTACCAGTCTAACTTAAAATGAGGTGCTTTTTACTGGAAAAATATTATAAATTATTACAAATGCTTTTGGAAACCTAAAACTTATTATATGTTATTATAAATTTACACCCCCTTAACATTATTATTTTTTATTGTACAAAAATAAACTAAAATGTCAGATTGTTTGGTTAATTCGGTAGTATTCTAATCAGTAATCCGATGATTATTATCTCATATGATATACAAGGTACGACAATAGGTATGATTTTTTTAAATGGAATACCCTGAATATTATATCACCACCAAAAAAATCTTTAAAATGCTTTAAAAAATACTACATTTGATGTGTCTATCTCAATTAGTTTCGGAAATATGACCATCCAAATCTGAAAAATAATTTTAAATTATTCTTAGAAGCGTAATAGAGATACATCTTTCCAACTTTTTTTATTATTTAACGTATAAAATAAATAAAAAACACTGTTTTGTTGGGTAGATTCTGTAGAATCCATATCTTTCATCAGAATGCTTTTATCTTTTAGGATACACAGTGTAGGACAAAACATAATAAATTTTAAAATGGAAAACCTTGTAAATTATAAAAAATCTTGTATCTGTCCTTACACTCAGAAGTAGCAAAAAGTAGGAAGGCAATTGTAAGTACAAAAACTGATAAAGAAAAAGGTAAAAAAATCTTTGACAAAAGTAGCGAGACTGCATCGGAAACACAACAATAGCTCTTATTATTTAAACTCTTTTACTTTTTTAGTAAACAAGGCTAATAATAAACTTAGTAGATTAAATGTTGTATATTTATGTTTACTTAAAATACATTTTCAAGTTTTTATTACCCCAATAGAAGTCGTCATATCCTTTTATAATTTTGCGTACATGTAGTTTGGAGTATCTACTTTGAAATACACAGCATGACCCATTAAAATTTCAAAGTTGCTTTTGGCCAAAATAATGGATTTCTATCCCATAGTATATCGGCGCGTTGCTGTAAAGGATAGCGGCGTCTTTGTATAAAATAGTCCGATTGCAGGCGGCCTTTTTTATGTTTTTGTATTATTTTCAAAGGGTATCGAGTTTGCGCTTTTAAAATTTTCTTACTATATGTTGGCTTATCTTTTCGAGAACCTAGTTGTATCATAAGGTATCTTGTTATACCAACTGCGGGCTTAAAATTTTAATATTTACGCAAATAGCAAGTGTTCCTACCAAAGGAAAATATCAGAGAAACCAAATTTTGAATAAACAAAATCTTTATCGATGTGGTATACAGAGTGTTTCCTAACTACGGTACAAAACTTAAAAGAGGTGATAACTTTTATGAAAAAAGTCTTTATGTACATACGTCCGGACTTGCCTCCAGTTCTGAGATACAGGACGTCAAAGTTTTTTTCAAAAATCAATATTTTTTAAATATATTAAAGCCCTTTCCCCGATTTAAATTAAATTTGGCACATTTATTTAATGTATTAAGGCGTTTGTAAAGCAGTGGCGTCTCAGTAGGTACCAGTCAATATTATTGAGAAAAAAAGTACGCCAGAGACTTTTCCAAAAGTTTTTCTAGTTTTATTTTTAATTAAGCAAATTAAAGAGTTAAAGTTTAGTCTCCTTAATATTCTTTGTATCACACTTTGTTTTGGAGAAAAAAAATTAAAGAAACTTTAATTTTTCTAAAAAGTCTCGTAGACAATATGGTAAATAATAAAAATAAACAATTATTAGCCTTAAAATAAAAGGGACAGTCGTTTATATTATCGAGATATTATTATTTTCCTGATTTACTAAGGTCAAAATTATAAATTTTTTAGTTTTGGATTTTATTTTATGGCATTTATGGACAGTTTTTAGTATTCCTTAATTTTTTTCTCGAAAACAATGCAAGATACAAAGGAATATATATATATATATATATATATATATATATATATATATATATATATATATATATATATATATATATATATATATATATATATATATATATATATATATATATATATATATATATATATATATATATATATAATATAAAAGTTAAAGGTTCTTGAGCCTTGATATAATAACAATAACAAAATATAGGCAACCGGTGCCATCTCACGAAGAAATTTAAAAACAACCAGCCATGGCATCGAGAGGTTAAAGGTGGTAGGTAAAAGTGCGCCATCTAGTTGTATATGGCAAAACTTAAGTATGCAACATACTGTTATGCCAACAAACCATAAGGAAACTGGCTGCCCGCTTATAATGCCCTAATGCGCTAATATGGAAATTTTATTGCTTATCCAATTTTATTTCTCTCACAATAAAGATCAAGTTTATACAAACATATGTATTAAAATAAAATCAATAACTTACCAGTTCCTGAAAATATGCCATTAAAACGGTTTCGGTTATTTGAAAATTGCGGCGTTCGCATCTTTCCAAATACCAAATATGCCATACTCCCGATCATACTGTTGCCTTGGTTTAACTGGCAAAAGATTTTCGGTCACTTATATGGCCTTTTTCTTATATTTTGTGGAATTTCTTCCATTTTGAGCAAATCGTTAAATAAAATTGCCAACTGACTAACTGATAGAAACATCAAAGTCAAACTTAACACCAGTCATTATCTACTTACGTATGCAGGTACAGGTGCAACTTATTTTTTATATTGCGAATAAATAAATGTAATTAGTAATTGAAAAATTCTCTTTTGGGTAAAACATAAAGCATTGTATGCACTACGGGCTTTACTGGACATCAGGTCGAAATCTAGCCTCGGGCTATTTCGACCTTCAGGGCATTTTAGTCCTAGTAACGCCCTTGATACCTAAATAGCTATTAGATTTAATAGATGATTTTAAGAATAACATAACCATTTTTTGTTTTATTATTATTTAAGTGTGGTGCTCATATAGGTTTCAAGTAATGTTTTGTAAGCGATGTAGTGTACTGGACATACTTTAAACACATTTTGAAATTGGCAAAAACTATTTTTATTGAAAAAGGTAGTTTGAAGATTTATATTTTTGTTGTAACATTTTTTTATTTACATTTAGATAGGCAATATATTTTTAGTTTATAAATCTGTAGAGGCCCATAACATCTTTTTGCCGGCAAGGCATTGGCAAAAAGGTATCAAAAGACATCAAAATGGGCAATTGGCCGTTATTGGGCCAACGTGTTGCAAAAATGTGATGGCATCCATCATTAATAAGTTATGATGAAAAAAATGCGTTTAAGATGATGGCATCCATCATAAATAAGTTACGCTGAAAAAATGCATTTAGGATGATGGCATCCATCATTAAGGTCTTTGGCAAAAATATGCCTTTTAGATGATGGCATTACATTATTTTTTCCTAATGACAATAAAATGCATTTTTACCGTCCAGGGAACTAAATGCATAAATAATGCACATGCATAATGTGTGTTTATGTACAGGGTGTCCCATATAAAATTAAATACTATAATTTTGGAAAAACCATAAGAGATACAATAAAAATACTAAAAAAATACATTTTACTGAACAACTTCTGCATTTAACTTTTCTTGTATCTCTTATGGTTTTTCCAAAATTATAGTATTTAATTTTATATGGGACACCCTGTACATAAACACACATTATGCATGTGCATTATTTATGCACATTTTAGTTCCCTGGACGGTAAAAATGCATTTTATTGTCATTAGGAAAAAATAATGTAATGCCATCATCTAAAAGGCATATTTTTGCCAAAACCTTTTAATGATGGATGCCATCATCCTAAACGCATTTTTTCATCATAACTTATTAATGATGGATGCCATCACATTTTCTGCAACACGTGGCCTAATAACGGCCAATTGCCCATTTTGATACCTTTTTTGCCAATGCCTTGCCGGCAAAAAATGTTATATAGGGGTGGACAAATTCGACGCTTTTAATAGGAAACTCATGTTTCTGTTTGTTTAAAAAGATCTGGCCCCCCATTTGCGAGGCTCAATTCAGGCCAAATTTACTAGTGAAAACCGCAACTCGCTATTTTGCAGGTCGTTACTGCGTTTTCTTTAATCCTTTATAACTTTTTTATTTTTAAATATTTTTAATTCTTGTAAAACATTTCTACAGCAACTTTTTATGTAGATTGCAGATATGATTTTAGTTTTTTCTAGGGTTGTGCATTTTTGATTTATTTATTTATTTTTTGAAATTTTAAATGGAACATCCTGTATATTTTTTCACTATTAAAATGGTTAAAAAATTACCTTTTCAAAAATGTGTCACACTTTTATATTTCTTCTCAGCCGTTTCTAAGATATTGATATTTTGTCATTTATGACTGATATTGGTTAGATAGTAGGCCATGAAAAAAGTAATTATGTTTTACTTTAAACAATCTTGTTATAACTTTTGTTTTTTATGGACTTCAATGACGGGAAACCATTTTTATTAATAATTTAATAACGCAAATAAGGGTAAAAATAATCCTATTTTATATATATTTTAAATTATTTTGTTAATATTTTGCCCTAGAAACATTTTGATCAGGTTTTCTTAATACGTAATATTTTATGTAAAAACAACCATTATTTTTTTGTATACAGGTAAGTAAAAGATGGCCATGAAAAACAAACACAAGCTAAATTTAACCCTTTTAGCTAAAAGCTGGCATTTGTTTTCCATGGTTATCTTAAATTAACTAAAATATAAGAAATAATGATTGTTACATTAAATATTAACGTTTTAATAAAACCTGATTAAAAAGTTCCTAAGGCAAAATATTAACAAAATAATTTAAAATACCAAAAAAAAGGATTACTTTTACCCCTATTTGCGTTAATAAATATATTAATAAAAATGGTTTCCCGTCATTGCAGTCAATAAAAGAAAAGTTATAATTACTTTTTCATGGCCTACTATCTAACCAATATCAGTCATAAATGACAAAATATGCAATATCTCCGAAACGGCTGAGAAGAAATATAAATTGTAACACATTTTTGAAACGGTAATTTTTAACCATTTTAATAGTGAAAAAATATACAGGGTGTCTACATTTAAAATTTCAAAAATAATTAAGATAAGTCAAGAATGTGCCACCCTAGAGAAAAACTAAAATCATCATCTGCGATCTGTATAAAAGTTACTGTAGAAATGTTTTTACAGAATTAAGAAATATTTAAAAATAAAAAAGTTATAAGGGATAAAAAAACGCAAGAAATTAAGAAACACGCTGTAGCGAATAAACGACGCAAGATAGCAAATTGCGGTTTTCACTAGTAAATTTGGCTTAAAATTTGAGCCTCGCAAATGGGGGTCAGTTTTTTGTAAAAATATAGAAACATGAAGTTTCCTATTAAAAGCGTCGAATCTGGCCCACCCTGTACAGACTGGTAGTTAAAGGATGACGTTCAGTAGGCGGAAGCATTGCAATGCATTTCTTCGCCTGGCTTAAACAAATCAGAGTACGTCCATTAGAAGCGCACCGTATTGGAACAGACGACAGAGGATGTTTGTTTTGCTTCCTAGGCGAATTTCTCAAACGATGCGCTGCACAAGGGAGTAGATAGCTTTTGGTTTATGGGGGTAGGCAAGTAGAACTAATAATAGCATACAAATTTACTTTAAAAAGTTACCTTTATAGAGTTATCTGTGTATATAAAACACTAAAAAGGCATCTTCTATCAGTAACCACGTTAAACCTTAAGCCGCGTCCAGACTTGCAATAATTCGCCAAACATCGGTCCAAACAGACCAAACTATTTGCACGCTCACTTTATGCAAAAAACCGACAAGCTCTGAATCACCGCGGAATAATTCGCCAAGCCCTTGAAACGACGTGAATTCCGTCCACGTCCGCGCTGGCTCACCATATTCGACACGGTCTGTAGCTGGATAACCATGGGGTTTTTAAAAAAAGTAAATACTGGAACATATACAGGTCGGATAAGACCACAGTATAAAAATTATTTTAGTCTTTACAGGGTATCTCAAAAAGTGTGACGTATCAAAGTTATATTTTTTTAAATGGAACGCCCTATATTATATGACGGTTTTAGATTTCACTTTAAAAAATAACTCAAGTTTGTATATAGTACTAAGTGTCTAATTTTATTCGTTTTTGTGATATTTGATTTTTTGAAAAATGCAGCGATAAAATTATAGCCATATCTCTCTTATTTTAAATGGAACACCCTGTATTTTTTTACGTCACATGATGACAAATAAAGTTCTCTTTCAAATGGTGTATAGGTTGCCTATATCTATCTTTTGTGCTTTTTAGTAAAATCTGTTTTTACAAATTTTTAGTCCAAATGTTTATTTAAATTAAAGTTCGCTGTGACATAGCAGCCATTAATATTTTTCTTTAAGAAAATAGCGACCATTTATTGATTATTAGTGTTTTAGTCATTTTAAAAGAAATTTCAATGATTTTAAATAAAAACCCTTCATCTACAACAAGATGATATAATACTGGTAGGATATGAAAAAATGGTTTACTTTAGTCTAGAGTTAATCCTGAAAAATATTCCAGGAGAAACCATCTGATAACCTTAATAGTTGCTTTAAAAATTTGACACAGTGATTATGGATAATGGAAGAAACGAGTTATAGGTCACAGAATGTCGTCATAACTGACCAGAGGCGTTATTAGGATTGTTTAAAAACACAAGTTTTATCATTACCACATTCAGCTAAAATAAGTGTTATTGGAAGTAGCATTATAAGCAACTAATGATTTTTTTCTGTGAATTATAAAAATAGTGGCAGATAATACAAAATCTTTTAATTTTGTGCTTTTTTCCAACAAATTTACATTTTGCAATAACGGCTTAATAGGCATAGCTATATCACAGCCTACTTACATTTAAATAGACATTTGGAATAAAAATATGTTAAAACGGAATTTACTTAAAAAGTATAAAAGATAGGTATAGGTGATAGGCAACCTATACACTATTTGAAAGAGCATTTGGTTTGTCATCATGTGGTGTAAAAAAATACAGGGTGTTCCTTTTAAAATAAGAGAGATATTGCTATTTGACTTTCTAAAAAATGGAAATTATTTTTTGATCACCCTGTATAATCTATAATCTCGATATGACCTACGTATGATAAGGCAGACTTTTTCTAATCCTGTAATAAATTTTAAAGTTTAAGGAGTTTATATTGTTAAAATAAAATTAATTTAGTTGCACCCCTGCATTTTGAAAAAAATCAAATATCACAAAAACGAATAAAATTAGACACTTGGTACAATTAACAAACTTAAATTATTTTTTTATGTAGAATCTAAAACCGTCATAAAATATAGGGTGTTCCATTTAAAAAAATATAGCTTTGATACGTCACACTCTTATGAGACATCTTGTATAAAGTAAAATAATAATAATTTTATACTGCGGCCTTATCCGACCTGTATATGTTTATATATATATATATATATATATATATATATATATATATATATATATATATATATATATATATATATATATATATATATATATATATATATATATATACATATACGGTGCGGATCATATTTTAAAAAATTGTACATTATAAAATAATGCCCCTTGATGCATGCTGGTTGTGCACCAAATTTCATTAAACCACAAGTAACACCTTTAAGGATCAGCATCTTTTTCTGAAACACCCTGTATATTCATGGTTAATTTTGTATCTTACCCAAAATTAAAGTAAAATCAAAAATAACGCAATGTCATTTCAAAAACTAACTTAATAAATCAACACTTCTAAAAATAGATACTCAATGTAACACTAAAAGCACGATAACAAAGAAAACCATGTCAGAATCGAAATAAAAATTAAACGTTTTTTGCACCATTAAAAATTGGAAACCCTTATTTATCAAAAGACAAGGCGCTAGAAATTAATACGAGTTAGTAGAGTAAAGTTTTAATACAAAAAATAAGATTTAACATAGGTTTTTAGGGTAATAAATAATAAAGTAGGGGAAACTGGCCTAAAATGACATACCGGATAAATTTTGCTCTTATTTAAAACAATAATAATGCGATTTATTATAGCAAATTGTGAAGTGTCTTTATTATTTATTCCTTGTCATTACTTAAGCCAAGGCATAAAGTAACATACCTACGGATAAGAGAAACCATGGAATGCTAAAATTTTCGTATTGTTTTTGCGGCAGGCCTGGCGGCAGGCTTGTCATTTTTCCAGTTTACACTTTAAATGCGTCGGTCGAAGCCTTGCCTCGTGTAACATCAGCGGTGGGGAGACACGTAAGCTTACTGAAATGACTAACTGGCGGTATTTCAACGAGAAACGAATAAAATTATATTGGGAGTTTTCGCATGACCTGTCCTTAAATCGGCTGTTCCATGATAACTCTTATAATTTCCTTACTCTATGGCCAAGGTTAACCAGTAAACAGGCGTAAAAATGTATCAACGCTGTGCTAACAGATGTGAGGTCAAGTTGGGTGTAGCAAATTTAAAATGAGTAAATAAACAAATATATCTTTATTATGATAATCTAACTACCTTTTTAAGATTAATTATAAAAAATTCAATATTTTAATTACAAAAAAACCAGCTGGTATGGAACATAAACATGTATAAGATACATATTTTCATACATTGTGTCTTCGTAAGTTGGAGGCATATGGGAAACTTTTTAATTATTAACTTTACGACAAAAAGTTATTCTTTATAAAAAGTTCTGCATGGTCCAAAACCTAAAATGCAATTATCAGAAATCAAATTGTGTCAGGTTTGGCCAAAAATGTATTTTTGCTTAAGAGTAAAGTACCTGTATTTTTGCTAATATCGCAAATTGTTAAAAAGAAAAGAGATTTAAAAGTAAAAATTACTTCCAAATATGCAATTTTGTACATTCTTGTTTTTAATAACAAATAATATAAAAAGTTTATTCAAAACTGTCCTATGACATTTATAATAATGAAATATAATGTACCAACAATTTTAACAATTATCGCAGAAAAAATCATCATTTTTTTTTTAGGAAATGAACAAAATTGCATATTTGGAAGTCATTTTTAATTTTCTTTATAACAATTTGCGATATTAGCAAAAATACAGGTACTTTACTTTTGAGCAAAAATTACATTTTTGGCCAAACTTCGTACACGACTGACACAATTTGATATCTGATGATTGCATTTTGGGTTCTAGACAATGCACAACTTTTTTTTATCTTTGGACAATCCACGAAGGCTGAAAGCCTAAATACTAACGTATCGTGGGTGTCTTAAGCAAGGTAAGAGGGAGTTTGTTGACACGAGACTTAAATACTTGAAGATTTGGGGAAGAAGGAAAGACCTCCGCTGGCAGTAGGTTCCACAGTTTAGAAACTCTAGGGATAAAAGAACGAACAAAATGGGAAGTTTGGGGCCTGTCCAATTGGACCGTATATGAATGCATACGTGCGGCACCACAAGTTTCTCTGTTGGGAGCTGCAAGAGGAGGGACTATACTGGAAGTTATAAGTTCATTTGTAAATATCTATGAGGGAAAAGTTATGAAAAAATAGTAAAATGCACCTCACGCTTTTTACTCTGAAGTGAATTATTCTGTTATCTTAAATTTTATTATAATTCTATTTTGAGGTCTATAATTATGATTCATTGTTTGACCTTTTATTACTGTAATACAAACTCTTTGTAATGAAAAATTATTTTCTAATAATTTTTAGTTCGGTTGCATATAAAAGCGTGTTTTTTAGTTTTTTTAAACTATTATTTATTTATTTAAAGGATATTTTTTGCCGTTTTTCTTTATTTGCAGTCCATGTTCGTTCGATACACATTCTTACTTTACAGTTGATACGCATATTTTGTAATCTCTTGAGTCGGCAGCTTCATAATAATCTTATGTTTTCGTAGAACTACAATTTTTTTTTGATTAATTGACATTCTAGCTATTTACAGTGTTTAAACCTAGACGTGTGCTAGGACAACTAGCTGGCGATTGTTTGGATTATTTGAAACGATTTCTTCCATAAAAGTAACTATTTTCAGTTGGTTCTTATAACGTTTTATTTTCTCTCTTTTACCTGTAGGTTATTTTCCTTTTACATTTTTGTCCAAATCTATTTCTGAATTAGTCCCAAAACATAGTGGAGCGATGTAGCGTCAAAATCAAATGCATGCGGACATAGTAACGCGACGAGTTTTAGCGACAAACAATAAGCTTGTACGTTAAATGGCTTTAAAATTTAAATTCAATTTAAAACATTTTATAAATATTGTTTCTTTTTGTTCACAGCTTCTATTTGATTTGATAAAAACCTCTAGAGTTTGGAATTTATCTTTAAAAGGATCTGCATGAACACACAGAATCTTTCCATCCTTTTTTAAATTTTATTTAAATTTTAAAAATAAAAGTTTAAAAAGGGTGTTAGGCATTTATTTTGATAAGTTAAAGTTTATGTTCACTTTATTTTCAACCGGCATAATAAAACAATGTTTAGTAATGTAAAAAAATACATTTTTACAAAAATAAAATTCTGATCTTTCTTGTTATTTAAACAAAATAGTATTTGGGTTTTCTTCAAAATAAAGATATTTAATAAAACTTTTAAGAAAATAAAACCATTTATTTATTATAAAGGACTATTCCGGCTTTGCATAACATAAACGTTAAAAAGGGGAATTTTAAAATAAGCATACATTTTAATTAGGTTACTTAACATTGGGAATTTTGCTAAATAAAGATATACGTGAGGTGTCAAGGTTTTTAAAGTATAAATTAAACAATTTTCTAGGTTACTCTTATAATAATAAAATAAAAACATTAAACAAACTGGGTCGCGTAGAAATGCAAAACAAACACTGGAAAATTTAATATTTAAAGAGAGAAAAGAAGTTATATAGAGATTAGATAAGAAGTAGCTAGTGAAGCCAAGTATAAAGTTAAAGTTGTTGTTAAGCCCCGTACGGGCTACCCCTAGTGGGGGTATGCCCGTACTAAATTAAGTTAGTTCAATAAGTTAAGTTGGTCCTAAAAAATGCGAAGTTAGTTTTTATGGTCCACCGGTCTTATGGTCCCAAGAAGATAGTTCCATATGGTATATTTGCCACAGTGACGTAAAGTGGCCCTATATGTATTTCAAATTATACGTCACAATAATATATAAAAGGTTTAATTTTTCTAAAAGTTTTATTAAATATCTTTATTCTGAAGAATAAGCCAAATATTTTGTTTAATGCATTATTACTACTTAATAAAATATCGAAAAATAATAATGACAAAAAACACCTTAATATATACATTTTCACACCTTACGTGATACGCCACAGGAAAATAAATATAGGCAATAACCCTGATAGGAGCCAACACAAAAAGAGTAAAGGGCGAAGGGCGGCGTGCGTGACACTTGTAACAGGTGTCGGCATCGACAGCGGCATATCTGGATGAATACCATCTCGTGCAGCGCTCCAGGTCACACTTATTCGCTCTTCCAGGTGACACCATTCCTACAAATTGCTAATTGGATATTTTTCTCAAAGGCGGTAAGTTAAATAAAATGATAAGTTCTATGGTAAATATTATTTTTTAGTTATGTACTGGGTGTCCAAGAATTTACTTTCCAGCTGCCATTTTTTATCTTTTTTGTCGATATTAACGCCACTTAGTAGGACTATTATTCTTAAAAAATATTTTTCTGCACGCACTACAAGTTTTTCTCACTTTTGGTTTCACCGGAAATTTGTATTTTTGAATGAAACAACCTGTATATTTTTTGTTATTCTGATTTTACTAAGCATTTTATGTGTTAGTTTTAAATCAAGTTTTATTGAAATTTTATTTTTAAATTAAATTTTAAATTTTTACCTAAACTGCCATGATTATTTCAATATCCCTCCACAAGATTTACTTACTTTTAGGAAAATATAAACTTAATTCTATCTCTTAAAGTTTTTTTTAATTCGAGGGGGGAGTTCAGAAAAAACACTAAACATCACTAATGGGGTAGGAAGGGTCTAGTGAAGATATCCCGTGTATTTATTTTTTCGTTGAATGTGTGATTTCAATCGAAAGGGGGCTTGACCCCCACCATGGGAATTAAAAATAAAATTAAAGTGGGGGTCAAAATACGGACACTTTGATTGAAACCAAAATCTAACATTTAGAGTCAGGTTGATAAAAACAATGCTCTTTAAAAATTGACAAGCATTTAAAAAAGAACATGTGATTTCTTCCGTTACTTTGTAGCTATACATTTTGAATAAATAAAATATATTTATTTATTTTATAAAATAAAATTAGATTATACGTACTTTTATTTTAATATTATAGTAAAAAAATAATAATAATATATTTTGTACCAAAAAATTACACGTGATAGGGGATAGCTTAAAGCTGAATTTATAGATTGACGTTTCCGTCGTCGATCGCTTTTTGACGTTTCGGTTTCTGATATGGTATAGACAAAAGACAAAAAGTTTATTAATGTTAAAACACCAAAAAGGCTTACATACGTCAAGAGGTAGATGACAATGTAAAATGCTATTATATAATATTTTATAATACATTAAAAAAAAAAAATATATATATATATATATATATATATATATATATACATATATCTATATATATATATATATATATATATATATATATATATATATATATACATTACAAATTATAGTACAATTTAAAAGATCATACATCTAAGAACATTGATAACAAATTTACTCGCATTGACAAAAACAGATCTAAGGACAGAAGAGACCATACATGAAGCAGTAAACCAAATTGTTAGGCAATCATGTCACTGAAATTATTTTTGTAGTATTCCTCTAGGGAATAAAAACATTTTGTCACTAAATATTTTTTTAGCACCATTTTGAATTTTTGGAAGGTAACTGAGTTATAGATTGTGGTAAAACATTATATGGAAACGGAAACAGAAAATATATATTGACAAATGAAGAATTGTTATTTTATCTTTTAACTGAAACATCAAACGGAAAACGGAAACGTCAATCTATAAATCCAGTCAAAGGTGTTTTCTGAACGGTATAATTTATATGTTGATTGGGGTTGTATAGTGTTAGTTGTGTCCTAACTATGTTGTCTAAAACATGCGTAAAATGTTGTCATTGTCATCATTGACAGACCTGAGGAAAAATCAGCTAAACAAATAAAATCCCCGCACCTAGCTTGTGCGTTATTTTAGAATTTCAAATATTTTTTTTTCGTTAGCTTTAATCATTTTGCAAAGTAATGGCCAATTAAACTTTAATCCTGAAGGTTTTAAGTGACTGTAATGCATTTAAGAACAACTTCTATTATCCATATATTTTGTCAATTCACTGCTTGATTTTACATGCAAAAAAATTGACATTATTGTATTTTCTAAAATCTTTTACAAAATAGATTTTAGAATGGTACCAATGGTCTAATTTTACCTTTTTATGCAAACTAAATGATGTTGAAGAGGACAGGGTGTTTTATTTAAATATTATGCGTCTGTTTTTAAGACCCTGCGTTTATAATCGCAAGCCAGCTATTCCCAAGAAAGGATCTAAATCTCTTCCATCCAACTATAGACCCATTTTACTCCTCTCAATGCTTTGTAAAGTAATGGAGAAATCCATTAATTCGCAAATTCTTAGGTACTTAGAAAAACATAAAATTTTACATGACAGGCAATACGGATTTCGTCACAAGAGATCTACAGCAGATCTCCTTTCCTTCGTTTCACACAATTGGAACAAGTCTCTTGAGTTTCTAGGGGAGTCCCAGATCGTTGCTCTTGATATATCTAAAGCTTTCGACCAAGTCTGGCATGACGCACTTCTTAATAAACTTCCCTCCTACGGTCTTCCAACTAAACTCTGCTCTTGGCTCTCCAGTTATCTTTCTAATCGACGTATATCAGTCATTGTTGATGGCCACTCTTCAAGCTTTCACGAAATTAATGCTGGAGTGCCTCAGGGTTCAGTACTAGCACCAACTTTGTTTCTTCTTCATATCAACGACCTTCTTTCTTCCACAACCAATCCCATTCATAGTTATGCTGACGATAGTACCCTTCACTCTACTTTTCAGGTTCCCAAACCAATCTCTCAACCCGACTTGGAAAGCAAACGCAGGGCGATGCAGATATCTCTTTCACAGGATTTCAATTTGATATTGGATTGGGGCGCCAAAAATCTTGTTCAATTTAATGCATCCAAAACACAATCGTGTTGCTTGTCGCGAAAAAATCATCAAACACTCATCCTTTGCTTATGAGTGGCCAGGTTTTGCAGAGCGGGGGGACACATTTAACCTTGTGGGCATCACATTTGAGAATAACCTTAACTGGCATAAACACATTTTATCTCCTTCCAATTTATACACTTTGTATGTGTCCCAAATTCGACCCTCTCTGGAATATTGTTCTCATGTCTGGGGAATGGCATTCCCTACAACCCTCAGCATTCTTGATGCCATTCAAAGAAGGGCTGTTCGTCTTATTAATGATCCTTTACTTACTCAAAGACTCCCTTCTCTTGCCCATCGTCGAGCTGTGGGGGATCTATCGTTCTTCTATAGATACTTTTACGGCTTCTGCTCCGACGAATTGTCCAGTATAGTCCCTCCTCTTGCAGTTCCCAACAGAGAAACTCGTGGCGCCGCGCGTATGCATCCCCATACAGTTCAATTGGACAGGCCCCGAACTTCCCATTTCGTTCGTTCTTTTATCCCTAGAGTTTCTAGACTGTGGAACCTGCTGCCAGCGGGGGTCTTTCCTTCCCCCCCAAATCTTCAAGTTTTTAAGTCCCGTGTTAACAAACTTCCTCTTACCCTGCTTAAGACACCCACGGTACGTTAGTATTTAGACTTTCAGCCTTCGTGGATTGTCCAAAGATAAAATAAAATAAAAAAAAACCTACTTAATACCTTTCCTGGCATTACCTAAATACTTTTGAACTTATTTTTGTAATAATAATTATAATTATAATAATAATACACAATTTTATTACAAATATTCCTTAATGATAAGGCTACTATTAAAAAAATCCACTTTAACTCTGTAAATAAAGTAAATTGTGTATTTATTTGCAATTTGCTACCGAATAAACGAATAACATGCATGTAAAACTTTCAACGCTATAAACTTAAGGCATGAAATTTTATTTACCTTTAACCTTTTATTGTGTAATTTCCGATAATTACTTATAGACCAAAATACCATAATGTTTTCCTTAAGCGTCAGTTATTTATGGAAAACTCTGTTAGACAGTATTGGCTATTTCTTTCGATTTGCATGCATTCTTATTAGTTGTGAGCTTTTTTTTATGGCTTAAAATACCCAACTTTCATAAAATCTCAACTACTTACCATAACTCATATACAATTTTTAGAAATTTTAAAATTATACTATACCGCATTTTAGTAACTTACTTTTTTGCTGCCTTAAAGTTGAATAGTTTAACAATTATAAAAACAAGAAAAAAAATGCTTATTTCTTTAAAAATGTTTTTTTTTCTATACAATTTTGAGTTATATGACACACATTAAGTTGTGCGTTTTCACAACAATTTAGTATATGATAGACACCCTTACTTTGGTAAAAAGAACTTTATACCGTTGGTTTAGATAATATTCAGTTAAATGAAGGTAACAATTGTAACTTACCCAAGATAACTTAAAAATATTTACTGTTGGTATATATACAGGGTGTTCATTTAAAAATTTTCCACTCAAGTTATCTTCGAAACGAGACAGATTTGAGAAAATCGCCGAAACACGTCAATATATTTATTGAGGGGGAACTTTTTTACAAAAAATTGGATCGGCGCCCTTTAATCCTTAACCACCAGGCTACCACCAAATTCTTAAATGAGAAGACGGGTCGAGTGATACATCATTTTAAAGCTCCTGACGAGTACTTTATAACCCTAGAATATGAAGTGAATATCTTCACCTATTACAAAATGGCGGTAAAAATTACCTAAATACCTGATTTGATGGTCATATTTCCAAAACTAATAAAGTTAGATGTACTTAATGTGGTATTTTCTAAAGCTCATTTAAAGATCTTTTAATGGTAAAATAATATACAGGGTTCTTAAATAAAAAAATATGTACTTTTTTCTTCTACTCTGTATATTACTACCAGTATCACCATTAAAAAGACCTTTAAAAGAGCTTTAAGAAAACACCACATTAGGTACATCTAACTTTATTAGTTTCTGAAATATGGCCATCCAAATCAGGTATTTGGGTAATTTTTAAAGTACCGCCATTTTGTAATAGGTGAAGATATTGACTTTATATTCTAGGGTTATAAAGTACTCGTCAGGAGCTTTAAAATGATGTATCACTCGACCCGCCTTCTCATTTAAGAATTTTGGGGTGGTGGCCCTGGTGGTTAAGGGGTTAAAGGGGCGTATATATGTTTGGGAAATTTCTTTACTATTTTGTTTAATTTTTTTATCATTTTTTATAAATACATCAATTGTTGGGTATCGAAAATTAAAATGCTTGTTAAAAAAATATATATTTTTATCAAATTAGGGGCTTAAGAAATGAATTATTATTTTGCTTATTAAAAAAAATGTTTATGAAATGAGTTGTAATAAATTCTAAAGTGCATATATTTTTCTGCAAGAAAATTTTGGAAAATAGTGTTGCTCATTATATATATATATTACTTTTTTATTATTATTATTTATATTTACTTACTGATAAATTGTTATTAATCATTTTACCTATTCATATTAAGAATCCAAGTCACCTACGGTTAGTTTTGGAAGCTTATTTAAAATTTTTAAAAGCTGGGGCATGTATATATATATATATATATATATATATATATATATATATATATATATATATATATATATAAAAGTGAATGGTTCTTGAGCCTTGATATAAATACATTAATAAAAGGTAAATTTCTTTGGGCATATGGCTCATTAATGACTGTAAAAATAAATAAATAAATAATAACCTGTAAGAATTCGGCTACTATGGTTGGTTGTTTAAAAATTACGGAGTCTCCAAAAGAAAATGGAATACCCTGGGCCCGACCAATACGGCGACACGTGTTTCGTCTTCGTTAAGACTTGTCATAGCCGCTTCAGGTCGATAGACACCTTGATGATGCCCCCGATTGATTGTAAATATTCCTTCTGTATCCCAGAACTAACAAATCCAGACACCGGTGCCATCTCACCAAGAAATTTAAAAACAACCAGCCATAGCATCGAGAGCTTAAAGGTGGTAGGTAAAAGTGCGCCATCTAGTTGTATATGGCAAAAGTTAAAAATGCAACATACTATTATGCCAACAAACCATAAGGAAACTTGCCGCCCATCAGTCTGCGGGTTTGCAGAATTCGGATGAGTAGTTTTGCCAAAATCCAGGTAGGTGGCGTACAGCAGTGACTGAATATATGATAAAAATCATATTGAAAGCAGTATTTTTCACCCAAACTGCGATATAATATAAAAGTGAATGGTTCTTGAGCTTTGATATAAATATAAATATAAAATTCTTACAGGTTATTTTTTATTTATTTATTTTTACAGTCATTAATGAGCCATATGCCCAAAGAACTTTACCTTTAGTAATATATATATATATATATATATATATATATATATATATATATATATATATATATATATATATATATCAGGGGCACTATGATGACAAAAGTTTTCTTTAAATGAAATTGTATTTAAAATATGATTTATATTACTCCAATTTTTATTTTTATGTGACATGACTTTTGTATATCACCTGTATGATGGTTTAAGTTCGGTTACTTAACTTTGGCAATAAACAGGAAAATAAAATGTAATCTTTGACCTTGTTTAATATGACTTGTAAGTAAATTTTCTTTATCGACCTCGACGAAACAATCTCTATGCTAATTTTATCTAATAACAATAACTTATACTACATACCATGCAAGTCAACTTTGGTGAAAAGTACCAATTTACAACGTTGCTTAGGATATTAAATAATTAAATTAAGGTAGCATTAATACCTTATCCAGAGTGATTCAAAAAATTTGACAAAGTTTTGTTGATGGATTTTTGAGTATTTTTTTACTTTACTGTTTTTTTTTAAATTTAATATATCTTTTAAATAGTGAAGGTAACTATATCAAATAAAAACACTTACACCGTGTGAAAACAAAATTACTTTATTTAGAATTTTGTTTTCTTTAGTTAAAACGTACAGTTTTTAAATTGTATCACTAGATGCATATTTTGGATAAAATAGCACCTTTTCATTACTTCCGGTTTACCGAAAGTGATATACACTTTGATACTTAGATAGATAAAATTAGATAAATAGAATACCCTCTATATTTTAAAGATTTGAATTCTACAAGTCATTTATACAGTATGTCCACCGATGGAATTTACAATAGGAAAAATCGTCCAACACCTTTTTTACGTAAATTAAATGGTTTTAATATACGATCTATTCCATGTCAATGTTTTTCAAATATATTTAAATAAAAAAATGTCAAAAATTAAGTAAAAAGGTGTAAAACATGAATAAATAAAAATATGATACCAATTTTTTTTTAATTTCATGTTAAATATAAGATACGGTATCCTTATTCAATTCCAAAACCTTAATATATATATTTTGTCTTGGTCCATTTTCACATATTTGTACTTTTGAAGCCCCTGTACAAAAAAAAAAACAAAAATCTCAACGTAAATCTTGTTTTCTTAAGAAGTAAAGGCAGTTGCCATACACAATTTTTTTAAGCATTTAAATTTTTGGTCCATTTGTCCTATTTATCAGTTTATCCGTGGACATATTGTAAAAAATCTCTCATATACCCATAACCTACCTTTTTCGGTTTTAGAGAAAATGGCATCTGAAAATGGTCCATATGACCACACAATATGCAGTTTTATGCGAAGACAAATAAAAATAATAAAAAAAATCCCAAGTTATTTTTTTTAAACGACCCTACCTTCTAAGGTCATTATAATATTACTACCTGTTTAACCAATGCTATAAAATTTGAACTTCTTAATATGATAACCCTAATTATTTTAATGGTACACCCTGTATATTTTTTAGGAATTAACTCAACAGGTCATTCCTGATATAAAATCTTTTGCCTATGTACATATAACCTATATTTGTTAGTTTTAGAAAGCATGGCGTTTAAAAATGTCCTAACGACCGCCCAATAAATTTTTTTATAGATATTGTGCTAGCGCCTGGACTTTTTCAAACGCTGAAACTAAAAATATTTTTCTTCCATGGCTTCTGCTCTAAAGAATTGTCCAGTATAGTTCCTCCACTCACGGTTCCCAACAAAGAAACTCGTGGTTCCGCGCGTATGCATCCCTATACGGTCTAACTGGACAGGCGCCGAACTTCCCACTTTGTTCGTTCTTTTATCCCTAGAGTTTCTAGATTGTGGAACCTGCTGCCCGCGGAGGTCTTTCCTTCCCCCCAAATCTTCAAGTATTTAAGTCCCGTGTCAACAAACTCCCTCTTACCTCGCTTAAGACACCCACGGTACGCTAGTATTTAGGCTTTTAGCCTTCGTGGTTTGTCCAAAGATAAAAAAAAACAAAGGAAACATACGCTGCGAATTGTGAACGTCCTCCTTTTGGTCGGTAAATAATGTAAATTTTACCCCAAGGTTGTCAGGAGCGGCTACAGACCGCAATAAAATCCTCGACTTGGCAACGTTGCGGTCAGAAGTAAGGTTAATTGGTTTTGTTTTGGTTTTTAAATCCAATTTGTTCAAAAAAGTTAAAAACTATTCCTTTAGTGTTTTTTAAATAAAATATGCCGGTTTTTGCTTTGAATGTGAAAAATTATTTTCAATCCAATCAAATTTACGATTACCGTAAATTTTTATTTTGAGTTTTTATCTTCCCATATGCATGTTGGCTAATAAGTTTATTTTCCAGCTTACCAATAAAATGTTGATTATGTAGGTACTAAGACAAAAGTATTGGTTTAATTTTTCAATTTACTACACCTCTAAATTTAAGTATATATTTATATCATTAACTCTTTGTTATACCTAACTCAATGAAAAAAAATATATGTTCTGTAGCCATATATAAATAAACATTTTACTGCGTTCAAAAATTATTATTTTTTTAATCCTGGCACAGTCGATTAAGTGTTAACATACTGTAAAAAGTAAAAGACATTGGCAAAACTAACACTGGACCTTAAGACTTGGGAAAAAAAAGAAATATTTATACAAAGTAGCTTACACAGTCAGGACACTCGGGGGATGAAGAAACATAAGAAATGTGGGAAGTTTGGGTCCTCTCAAATTGGACTATAAAAGGATGTATAAAAGTGACACTGTTTGCAACTATATATAATTGGCTAATATACCTATACATCGTCGTTATCATTAATAGGGTAAAAGCTCTTAGTAGAATAGTAAGACTGATTTCAACATAATAGGGGTAGTTTTTCCCATGTATTTCTTATGGGAGAAATTTCAGGTTCTATCTGCAGTTTTATCACCATCCTAAGGCCTAACATAAAATAGGGGATGATTTTAAACCATGTGATAGATAGGGGTAGTTGGTATGTTATACCGCGAAGCCATCCGGGCATCGGTTTCTCGTGCAGAAGATAAGCGTTCGAATTCCGATGACGCTTTGATATGTGGCTATGGGAAATTATATACAGCGTTGCCGCTTCGCTTTGAATATTAATATGCGGTGATGTCATCTTCAGGTGTTCAACTAAATTCAGTGTTAGGTCTGGCAACTATGCCTTGATTCATTGTCATGCTAATACCCAGGCTTCAATTTAGCCTCGTTCATCATTTTAATTATCATGTGCTCTATAGCGTGCTGGTATATGGCGTTGGGTTCTCACGCAGCCGTTACGGGTTCGAATCCCGGTCCAGGACTTTTTAATTTATAGGTGATGACGTCAGATGCTACCCCTATCTATAAAAACTACCCCTATCTATCACATGGTTTAAAATCATCCCCTATTTTATGTAAGGCCTTAGGATGGTGATAAAACTGCAGATCGAACCTGAAATTTCTCCCATAAGAAATACATGGGAAAACCTATCCCTATTATGTTGAAATCGGTCTTACTATTCTACTGCTTTTTGATAAAGTGAATAATGGTAGCCAAGGTAGCATGATTTGAAATACATAAAGAGTATTTACAAAGGGCTAGTCTCAAAATTAACGCATAATAGGTTAAATCACTTTGTTTTACAAAACCTGCTGGTCTATATGTAAATGGGAAGCAATATGACTAACTCTTTTCATGATAGCCAACATGTGTGTATTTTTAAAATATTAAAAATTTACTTTTGTCAAAAATGATAACGTCTTATAGATTTATTATTGCTTTTACAAGTATGCGCACCCTGTATATATTTACAACTCCCAAATTTACCTTAATACAACTTTGTTTTTAAACTTTTAACATTATCAATGTATTTTTATTATATTTAACGCTTGTACCTACTTAAAAAGCAGGCTATCAGTCTGATAAATATTTGTCAGAGCTTGGTGAATACAGCCTACAGCCACACATCTAAAATTTAAGATTTTCTAGTATGTAAAAAAAAAATTGATCCATCCGCCACTTTAAGCCAAATACTTTATCCACAAAAAGAGGTCTCTGGCCCACAGTGCGCCATACTGATGATTTCGCTAGTAACAACGAAAATATTAACATGTAATAATATGTAGTTATATTATATATTAAGTTAAATGAACATGCAACAGTTTAAAACTTAAATTGCACTTTATATTTATGGGCAGCAAATATTTCTATTTGCCAAATTATTTCTGACGTGATTTCATACTTTCAAAAAGAAAAATCCTATGTTTAACTTTTTGCGTGATGCAAGGTAGATATCAATCTTTAATAAATTGGACTCATAAGTATGAAAATTTTATAGGTTTGAAGATAGGAATCTATTTTATTTTTCTTTTATTGGTTGCCTTTGTGATTTGTTCAAGTAGTTTAACCTATGATGTTGTAATTTTTTATTTTATAGGTTCCATTTTAAGTAACATACCAGTTATGGAAACAAGCCCAAAGCATGCATTGCTTGACCAAACAATACTGAGTTATAGGATATCTAAACTATTTTATGTTTAAGTTTTTTACTGTGTAAAACGGAAAAAATATATTTCCTTCGGTATTTTGAAGATAGCCTGTCGTTTCTACTATTAATATCTTAAAACTATTAGGTTTAAAGATAGAATATAATAAACAAAAAGTGTTGATTAAAAGTGTTAAGATTTAAATTTAAGAGCTTAAGAGATTAGTTTTCATTTGAACTACTAAAGTTTTTTACTGCCGAAGAGACAATTTCTGTGATATTTCCGGTAAAACCGAAAAATATTTTACACTCCCTTAAGTTTTGCCCCCATGTTTAAAAAAATACCTTGTATAATCAGACTTGTATTGAAAAAATTAATATGTTTATTTTGTTTTTTCTACTCGAAAAAAGTTCACCTATTTCTATTAGGTTCATACATACTTAATTGTAAAAAAATCCTTTGGATATTTGGGTACAAGCTATGATATTATGTACTTTTAAAATTTCCCGTCATGTTATAATGTCACATGTAAATATTTTGCTTTTTAAATAAGTTTTCTATATTTTCCGTCTTATAGTAAAGAAAAAAACTAAATCCATTGTCTGATACCATTAGTTATTCAAAGTTCAGAGCCAATTTTCTATATCCATATTTTTATTAGGTTTGCGTGATTTGAATCAAACAATATTATTTTTTATAAATGATTCTAATAATATCGATAAATAATTAGGAATGATAATGTTTTAAGAGGATAATGCCGACTTTATAGGTAATATTATTTAAATTAAATCTAAAATATGTGTTGTATTAAAAGAAGAAATTTCGGACTTCCATTGTCTTTATTAATTTATTCACACAACGTTTCGGGCAGTACTATCTCTGTCCGTTCTCAAGTGTAAACTAAACCTAATTCCTAAAGCTACTGAGTTTATATACACTGGGGAAGATCATTCACCCGTGATGGAGTTGGGTTCGGTCAAGCGTGGAGTTGTTCACCTAAGGCGCCGGCATTAGTACTCTTTAATAGTGGTTTCCAAATGTTTGGTATGTCCACACTTGGATTGCTAAAAACATCATTATTGTTTTCAATAAAGACGGCTTTCGATGTTTCCCTCTCTGTGTGTGTTGTTTGTGCTCTGCCAGTCTTACATTTAAGGGGCGCTTTGTTTCTCCAATGTACGACCCCCACATTGGCATGGTACCTGGTAGATACAATATTTCTCTTGTGTGAATAAATCGAGTTTTGTTTTTGTCAAGAAACTTCGTAACGTAGATCCAGACTTAAAGACGGTTTTAATTCCATATTTCTTTGCTATTCGTCTAATCTTTTCGGACGTTCCTTTCACATATAGAATTGTTAAAAGAGAGAAAGTATCTTGCTCAGGTGGCCGCACTGGTGGTTCCACATTACAACTATTTATAATTCTATTTATAGATCTCTCTAGCATAACCATTCTGAAGCAAATCCATTTTGATATTTCCTAGTTCTGTATCCAGGGTTGCTTTGTCGCTGCATATTGTGGTTAGTCTTTGGTTGCTTTAGAATGGTTTGATTGAAAACTAAGATATTGTCCAGTGTGTGTTGGTTTCCTATATACAGATGTGTTAATTATTCCATTAGACCTACTGACGAGAACATCCAGAAAAGGCAGACATCCATTTTTTTCTCTTTCTCTATAGTAAATCTGATGGAGTTATTTATTGAGTTAAGGTGGTTAAGAAAACAGTCTAGTTGTCTGTAGCTTGACCGAACCCAACTCCTATCACGGGTGAATGATCTTCCCCAGTGTATATAAACTCAGTAGCTTTAGGAATTAGGTTTAGTTTACACTTGAGAACGGACAGAGATAGTACTGCCCGAAATGTTGCGTGAATAAATTAATAAAGACAATGGAAGTCCGAAATTCTTCTTTTACTACTGAATCATTGTCTTTCGCATTCAGACAGATGTGTTGTATTGACGATATAACTTACAGGTGTTTCTATATAGTTCTTTACAAAATGCTGCCACAAATTTCTTATGCAAAAATACTACGATCTAACGCAAATTACTTTTGTCGTAATTTTAATCGTTTGCGAAATACGTGTTAAACTTTTAAGTTTGTTTTAGTTATTTTTATTATATAGTTTTGTTTACTATGGAAAGTGAGTTTACTAAATTCTTTATTACGGTGTTTTTTATGGTGGGGAAACAAAAGGTGCTCATGTTTTTGTTGTAAAATATAAATAAATAATAGTTTAAAACTAAAAACACGCTTTTATATGCAACCCAACTAAAAATTAGAAAATAATTTTTCATTACAAAGAGTTTGTATTACAGTAATAAAAGGTCAAACAATGAATCATAATTATATACCTCAAAATAGAATTATAATAAAATTTAAAAAGGTGCTTAATATATTAAATGTTATAATTATTTTCTTTGTAAATATCTATGAGGGAAAATTTATTAAAAAATAGTAAAATTTAATATATTAAGCACCCCACGCTTTTTACTCTGAAGTGAATTATTCTGTTATTATCTTAAATTTTATTATAATTCTATTTTGAGGTATATAATTATGATTCATTGTTTGACCTTTTATTACTGTAATACAAACTCTTTGTAATGAAAAATTATTTTCTAATTTTTAGTTCGGTTGCATATAAAATACGTGTTTTTTAGTGTTTTTAAACTATTATTTATTTTTACATTTTAGTTCGATATATCAATTAGTTTTCTGCGGACATGTGATATTGAAATGTTTCACGAATTATTTCGTAATCTAATCATTTCATTTAAAGCTTTACTGTTGCATGGGGTGTCAGAACGCAACTACTCCGAACAAGTTTCTCCTGTCAGCCGCATGCGCAGATCGCGCACTAGGTCTTTCTCTGTTACTCTCCTAGAGAAAATCTATAAAGGAATTTATTTATCCTGGCGATCCTAATCAGGATAACGGGATACTGTTTGCAGATTATTGCATTGTCATTGGTCCTTGATACGTGTGCAAAGTTTCAAAGAAATCAAATCGCTGGAAGTTGATAAAATTAAGCTTAAAGATTCCTTTACATACATACATACAACCCAAGCTAATAAAAGCGTGTTAAAATATTATTGAATCGCTGGGAGTTGGTAAAAATTAGGCTCAAAGATTCCGTTACATAGATAGATAGATAGATAGATAGATACAACCCAAGCTAATAAAAGCGTGTTAAAAAAAATCACCTGCGATCCTTTGCTCATGATCAAAATGCCATAACTTTTTGTCTTGGTATATTATAGCGTTATAGTTAGGGATCCCTGGACCATTTTCCAAGTCATTACTAACAAGCTTATTTTTTGTAAGTAGGTTTTTTTGACGAAGACTTTTTCCTTACAATTTTAGTTGGTGGTAGCTTACAGGGGTAGCAGGAATTAAATCTGTTGATTTGGCAAATATCAAAAATTTATTACAAACAGGGATTTTCTCGGTAAATTTTCAAGATAATTATCCAAATAAACCGAAAATATTTGTCCTACAAAATGTAAGGTTTCATCAAAGAGTCCCCTACCACCAACATGTATGGTTAACGATGTCGTGAAAAATAGCTACTAACCAGCTGATTCTTTTTTCTGTTAAATATTTTATATAATTTAACACCCACATTGTCCTACAAATTGCGAGGTAAGTCATCCAGGTTTTTGATATTTATTAAATCAACATCTCTGCTACCCTATCTACCACCAACGAAAATTGTTGTAAGGAAAAAATTTGATCTTTTCGTCAAAACAAAGCTACTACACGAAAAATTAGCTCGTTAGTAATGACGTAGAAAAATGATCCAGGGATCCCTAACTAATAGTAAAGCTTATTCCACAGAAAAAACGTCTTTTAGGCTTTATCTAGGCCATCCGGATGTCTTTTTAACAGTTTCACATCTCATTTAAGCGACTTCGTGTCTCTTACCATTTCCAAGATGCTTATACTGGCCCTCCTTACCCAAGATCGTTTAGCTAGGTAAGGTTGCCTCATTACGTCCCATATGTACCGCACTGCTGGTTCCTTGGCGCCAACAAGGATGTCTAGACTGATAATACTATGAGGGCGAAAGAGCGCGATATACAATATTTAAAAATCAGCTAGAATAATCATTGTTAAATAATTTATCAATAGGAAATAAAGAAATTACGGTAACAACTGGAATAAACAGTATTTAAAAGTATTTCCTTTAATATTGACAAAAACACAAACTACACTGTTAAAAACTTCATTAAATAATGAGCAAAATACATATGTGACGTATGGTCCGCCATGTTGCAAGGCTTACGAGGGCAACCTTACCTAGTTAAACGATCTTGCTCCTTACCTTGGACACGTTGTATTTAACTTGCTATGTGTGCTTTATTTTGCAACAATTTGTCTCCTCTCACAATCGATAATCTTATTTTTATAAAAATATTACTAAACAAATATTTTATTTTCATGTTTTAGGTTTATAAAAGAAAAGCTGTAAACCCTCTTAATACTTTAATATTGAAGAAACTTAATAGATTATTGAAATAATGGAGGATACAAAAACTGATCAGATAGTAAAAGACACGGAAACAAGTCGTTCTGTGGCATCACCACGTGATCATCAGTTGTGGGTTAATTTAAGTTCGCTTGGAGAAGGCAATGTCTTTGCTGTTTTACCCTCGGTAAATATTATGACTCTAGATACTTAATATTTTTAGCACTTTTAAGGTCAGTTTTATTTTGTTTGAATATTTATTTTTATAGTTTTTTTTCTAAATTTTGCCTGTTTAAGAATAACCCGTAATATAAACCATTCTTTTAAGGATTAAACTACAAAAAATAATCTTGTTAGGATTTAAATTACTAGGATTGAATTTAAGGAAGAGAGGATTTGCTTATCGGCTACATTGATTTATTATTGTGATACTTTTTTTTAATTTTAGCGTTAGTCCCCAATTGTTATAATTTTTATTGCCATAATTTATTACGTAATAGTATATTACATTACAAGTGTGGAAAATGACTAATTTCACACGAGTGGGAATATTGTTACACGAGGCGTTAGCCGAGTGCGACAAACCCACGAGTGTAAGAAAGTGATTTTCACACAAGTAATGTACACTATTTTTCCTACGACCACAAGTTATTTACCAAAACAAATAAAAGTTGTTTGTCTTCACAGAAAAAAATAAGAAAACAATTGAAAACTTTGCATCACTAGGGTGATATATACTTTTCCTTACTGCGATATATTATACTGTTTAAAAATATGTTTATATCAAAAATCACCTACCTAGTAGCTTTTTATCATTTTAGAATTAAAAAGGTCCTCATTTAAAAAATATTGCATGGCTTTTTCAATGTAAATCCAGTTAACAGCCTGGTAACTCCAAATTTATTTTAAATAACAATGACAGCGATGACAGCTGTATATTATACTTTGCAACACTAGTGCTGTAAAGTACTTTGCAACACTAGTGTGATATAAGGCATTTTCTATGAATGAAAACAGTGTGCTATTTACTATTTTCACATGTGGTCGTAGGAAATAGTATATTACATTACAAGTGTGGAAAATGACTAATTTCACACGAGTGGGAATATTGTAGCACGAGGCGTTAGCCGAGTGCGACAAACCCACGAGTGTAAGAAAGTCATTTTCACACGAGTACTGTACACTATTTTTCCTACGACCACAAATTATTCACCAAAAAATAAATAAATTAAAGTTTGTCTGTTCAGAAAAAATAAAAACAATTGAGAACTTTGCAACACTAGGGTGATATTTACTTTGCAACACTAGTGTGATATATACTTTTCCTCACTGCTATATTATACTGTTTTGACAATATTTTTACATCGAAAATCACCTACCTAGAAGCATTATATAACTTTTATCATTTTGGAATTTAAAAAGGCCCTCACTTAATAAAAATTGTATGGTTATGTTAGGTAATAACGCTAATAGTTTAATACGGTTTTCTGCTATTATAAGTGTTTTTTAAAAATTATCGATTCTTACATATTTTAGACACTCTTCTAAATAAAACGTAAGTGGTGCATATCCAAAATATTCCGTTTTTTAAAAAAATATCAGTAAATAAACTTACGGGACCGGGGAGTGAAAAGGGGTGCTGGGTAGGGTAAAATTGGTAAAACGAGTTAATGAAACTGAACATCACATATAAAATTAAGTAAAATAATAGTTTTTCCTCATATTTTTAAGAAAAAATATAAAAAATATGAAAATTGTAAATGCATAACCCAAAGTCCTAAAAGTAAGGAAAAACGACTACCAAACGTCAGTTACCATGCAAAATATGGAAAGCATTTGGCAACGTCGGAAGGGTCTGATTCTATTTATGAATGGATAAAAGAAAGTGGATTCATAAAGTGTGTATTAGCCTTAGGTTTAATTAGGATTAAAAAAGATTTAACTAGTTGTTTGAGTACATGAAGAAAGAGAGGAAGGAATTTGATCTATAGGCTTTTTTTCTCTGGCGCTTTAGGTCGAACGGTCAAGCGGCAAGGCTGCCTCTATAAAGTACGTGCTCAAAGGTAGAAGGGAGATTTTTAATTTGATCTACTTACCTGACAACACTGTGCCAGTCAGTGAAAGTTGTTTTTTGTGGTTATGTCTATTTTTGTTTATGTTTTTATTTTTTCGTAAATTTTAATAAATATAAAATAAGATGATTTTCGCTAATTTGGGTTCTACCGTTTAAGGTAAATAAAAATTTTTTTACTGTCACTACAATAAATATGTCACTTGCAAAACCAATGGCAGTTTTTAGAATGACATCATAATATGTATCACACCAGTGTTGTAAATTACTTTGCAACACTAGCGTTGTAAAGTACTTTGCAACACTAGTGTGATATAATGCATTTTCTATGCATGAAATCAGTGTGCTATTTGCTATTTTCACAAGTGGTCGTAGGAAAAATACTTTTCTACTAATAAAGAAAAATTAAATTGAATTTTACCTATCAATTTCTGGAAAAGTAGTAATTGTTTTTTTTTGTGAAAAGCCTTTTCCAAAATACTACACACACTACATGTGCCAACTTGTTTGGAATAAAATGTTCTTTTAGGGCATGCTAGCCATCTTTGTTCCATTTGAAAAAAAGACTTGTGAATATAAATAGGATTATTAAATCTTTTATTTCACTTGGAGAGGTCGTAAAAAAAGACAATCAAAACTTTTTTCCATGACTACTTGACTTAAAATAAAGAAAGGAAATAAGATGTAATATACCGTTGCTTCCATTTAAAATTAACAAGTAGCAGTAATTTCCGAAAAATAAATTACGGGCAATCGGAGTTCGAAAGGGGGAAGGAGAAGGTTTTAAGGGTAAAAATGGTTGTTGTCGATTTCCGATTTGCAGTTCTTTTCCGAAAAAATGCCCTTATATTTTTGAACAGAAAATAAAAACTTTTATGTGTGCGTATTGCTTTTTTAATAAACATGTTTTAGGATTTACGTTATTTTTGAAGATTATATTCAAATTTTCCGTACCACTATATATTTACACAATACCATAAAATATGATATGCATTTTTTTAAATTATCTTGTTGAGTTAAAATTTCTTAAGGGGACACTAAAAATTGACTGTTTGATTTTAATGTATCTATTAACATGGTAGCTTCATAGGTTAAAAGAAATACCCCAGGACCCTTATTCTTGAATCTCTGGGAGGAGAACTTTGCGGGAAGTGAGTAAAGTTCACGAAAATATTGTCAAAAACAGTATTCTCTTAAAAAAAAGAAGAAGTTCACTGTGAGCAAAGCAACTCCCGGGAACTATAAAGTTCTCCACCTCTTGAGGTGGAGAAAATTCGTTCCCGCCGTTCTCATAACCTTTCCCATAAAAGTTCCCGGAGTGTTCCCCTCCTGGAGATTCAAGAATAAGCGTCCAGAACGGTTTCTGAAATTTTTTATTTTATGAGTGATTAAAAATGTCAATGTTCTTTTTGTATTACAATATATTGGCAAATAATTACTGGATTTCGATGAAAATTGGTTTGTGGGCTAAGGAATAGTAGAGAAACAGAAAATAATAATAATTTGCGTAAAAGATAATTGCTTATAAATAATTAGGTTTTATAATAAACAAATAGAAATTTAGCGAATTTCTTGGTGTTGTAGAAAAATGTTGTTTATGTATAAAAATACTTGTTAATTTATTAACTAAATGATGTCACATGAAAATTTTGCTCTCGTACCAGAAAAAAGATATAATTGCTTTAGTGCGCTGTACTAACCAGAACTAACGCCGAGTTTTCGAACATAATTCTACCTTCTGCGGTGTTTCAGGCTAAATAAAACCGGTGTCTAGCGCATTAAAGCGTTTATATCATATTTCTGGAAAGAGAGCACCAAATTCTTGTGCCATCATTTAGTTAATAGAATAACTGAATATTTTTATAAACAAAATTCTCCTACAACACCGAGAAATTAGCTAAATTTCCATTTGTTTATTTAAATAGTTATTATTAATAAGCAATTATTTTTTTACGTATTTTTCAGTAATTATTCGCTGATATATTGTAATTTACAAAAAACACTCAAAATTTTTAATCACTTAAACATTTTTTAAATAATAAAATTTTCAAAAACCGTTTCGGAATATTACTTTCAACCTACAAAGCTACCAAAAAATGTTGATAGATACATTAAAATCGAATACTTGATTTTTAGTGGCCTAAGAAATTTTGATTCTTGATCAAAAATATCAATTAAAAATAAAATTAATAATGTAAATTGTAAAATAAGACTCTTATTGTAAATTGTGACAAAGAAACATGTTAAATTTTAAATGTAATAAAGCGACGAAAGGTGGTGCAAATCATATTATCGCTTATTGTGTAAAAAACCAAAAATCTATGAAATTATTAAAAGTTTTTATAAAAAATAATAAAACAATAAGCCAATAAGTTTTTATTTTTAGGATACAAAAGTTGTTGCAAAAAAATAAAATGGGGATTTCGGAATAGAAATATTTATTAATTTTTTAGTTTTTTTGATTCGGATAACTTTTAGATAGGTATACTAAATTAGGCAAATTTTAATATAGCTGAGACATATTAGATTTTGTCAAATCTGATCTTAATGCAGTGCGAAAGAAAACTTTTAAGATGCAACTAAACTGGTCACAGAATTAATCGGCACAGTAAATTTTTTGTCCATTTTCAATAAGCTGTAACTTCGAAATAACTAAACGGATTTGGTCATTTTTTTTACGTTTTGAAGATCAACTCTTATACTTTCGACTGCTTTTTGCCGATTTTTTGTAAGCTAAGATTTTCTATGATATACAGGGCACGGAAAAAAGTGTTGCAGTTTTGCAAAGTTTCATCATACTCCCATTTTGCTAAAACATTTTTTTTCACTAAAATTATAATTTGCGACTATAGCTAGGACTAATATCTCGGGACGTATTTGGTATTTTTTTGATAAGTCTTCTGAAACAAAAGATAATCGATTTCTATTTAAACTCGTATTTTTGAAGTTCTTTGAGAACTTTCTGAACATAACCTAATTACCTTGAAAAATTCGGATAAACACTTTTCCGATACATAAAAAAATATGGTTTAACTTTTACAGAAACATACAGGGTCTCTCATAAATACCATACAAAATTAAATAATTTAATTCTTTTGATAAAGCAGAATTAACAACTGATCAACATAAAAAATCTACTAATGCCATGGAAACGAAACATGTATATTTAGCTAGGACTAGCACGTCGGGACGTATTTGGGATAGATTGTTCAGTACCTCGTAGGACCACCTCGTACACGCAATACTTCAGCTGTCCTTCTCGGCATACTATCCACCAAGTTTCTAATAAAGTTTTGGGGAATAGCTTCCCATTCTTCTCTAACTGCAACCGCCAATTCATCCAAATTTAGAAAGTTTCTTTCGACACGGATTACAGAATCATGTTCCGAAATGATTGACAGTTTCTCATTCATGTGAATATGAAATTTGACGATTGAAATGGATCATGATCTCATAATCACGGACGAAAGAAAGCGCCTTAGAGGCGCTTTCTTTCGACTCGGATCACAGAATCATGTTCGGTTAGCGATTGACAGTTTCGCAATCATTGTGAACATAACATTTTCGTGATTCGTTTGTTCAAATGTCAAAACAAAAAATCGTTCTTTTGTTTTGACGTTGAATCATGATCTGATAATCATGCACGAAAGAAAGCGCCTCAGTTGTTAATTCTGCTTTATCAAAAGAATTAAATTATTTAATTTTGTGTGGTATTTATGAGAGACCCTGTATGTTTCTGTAAAAGTTAAACCATATTTTTTTTTATGTATCGGAAAAGTGTTTATCCGAATTTTTCAAGGTAACTAGGTTATGTTCAGAAAGTTCTCAAAGAACTTCAAAAAATACGAGTTTAAATAGAAATCGATTATCTTTTGTTTCAGAAGACTTATCAAAAAATACCAAATACGTCCCAAGATATTAGTCCTAGCTATAGTCGCAAAAATGTTTTAGCAAAATGGGAGTATGATGAAACTTTGCAAAACTGCAACACTTTTTTCCGTGCCCTGTATATCATAGAAAATCTTAGCTTACAAAAATCGGCAAAAAGCAGTCGAAAGTATAAGAGTTGATCTTCAAAACGTAAAAAAAATGACCAAATCCGTTTAGTTATTTCGAAGTTACAGCTTATTGAAAATGGACAAAAAATTTACTGTGCCGATTAATTCTGTGACCAGTTTATTTGGTTGGCAGTGTAATATCAAATTTAAATAAACTCTTTCGGCGAATTAAAATTACTTTTTGATGGGTAGTAAAAAGCAACTAAATTTACTAAACTAAGAATTCGTAAATAATTTTATTGCTTAGAGTGTAGTTGTTAGAACCCCAAAAGGTCTGTCTTACTATTATTACACATTTTGGTAATTATAACTATTTCTATTAGGTATTAATGTGCCAAGAAATTGTGTCCTTGATATTGTAATTACAGAAAGGCTTTATATTTTTGCTTTCGTGATGTTATAGTTCTGTTTGCTCTGAATTCGTGTGCAAAGCGTTAAGTTTAAAATCTGTGATATATTGTGCATTAGTTTTTTAATTTACATTTTATATTTCCGAAAGTTTTAATAAGTAGTGTGGATTCGCTGACGTCGAACTAGTAACGAGTGTACATTTAAAAACAATTAAGTTTATAAAAAAATATACAAGTAGGTATAGCAAGTAAAAAACCAGGTTATCGCTTAAAAATCACTCTTACGAAACAAAACTTTATGTTTATTATGCTTGTTTTTTTAAAGGCCAGCGTTGACATACGACAACAATAATACTAATTACTTCTAGTGTTTTTTCCAACATATACCTAAAACTGCGTCCAAACTTGCTACAATTCGCCATACATCCGTCCAAACACACCCAACCTATTTGCGCGCTCCTTTGATGCAAAAACCGCCAAGCTCTGAATCACCGCGGAATCATTCCCCAAGCCCTTGGAACGACGTGAATTCCGTCCACGTCCACGTCCGCGCTTGTAGGGCTATTGGCGCGCTATTCGGCGCGGCGAATTGTTGCAAGTCTGGACGCAGCATAATATCGTAATAATGAACCAAACACCCGTTTTTTGCTTTTAGAAGAGATCTTACTTCTTACTTTTTGAATTTTTTTAAATTTGGTCATCTAATCATCAACTTCTTCGCCTATGTCGCCGCTGTCCACATAATATACAGGGTGTAACATATGTGATGACTTTAATTTAAAGGGGATAATTCCTTGTTATTTTTCAGGTAAAAAGTTTATATAAACATAGTGTCCGGAGACGCTTTGTTTTAAGATATAGGGCAGTTGTTTTTGAAAGTCGGTATTTTTAAATAGCTTAAAAATGCTTCAACTGATTTTGGATGAAATTTGGTACATTCATTTAATGTAGTCATGGCTCTCTATAAAGCCCACTTTAGATTAAGATTATTGGGTCCAGTGGCGTCTCAGTGGGCATCACAGCTAATATTATTAAGGAGAAAGGTACGCCACTGACTTAAAAATATATATATTTTTCCTATTCAGCAACTAAAAATTCAACTTTTTAGTCTCTTAAGTTATTCTCTCGTACTTAGCTTCCTTTTTGAAAAAAAACCACTCTAATTTATTTTCAAAAGTGCCCGTGGACAACATGGTAAAACAAAATCAAAAATAAACACTTTTTACCCTTATAATATATAAATATTATAAATAAATAAATGAGTAGTGGTGTATTTTGTGTGGAAATCGTCATTTCCTTATTTACTAAGGTCAAAATTGTTTATTTTTTAATTTTGGATTTTATTTTATGCTGCTTATCGATACTTTGTAGTATCCTCTAAAGTGGCTTCATTTTCTTTTTTCGAAAACAAAGCAAGACACGAGGAACATACGAGAAACTAAAAGGTCGCATTTTTAATTGGTTAATCGGAAAAATATCTCTCAATCTCAATAATTGACGGTAGTGCACAGTGAGACGCCACTGGACCCAATAATCTTAATCTAAGTAGAGCTTTACAGGCGCCTTATTACATTAAATGAGTGTACCAAATTTCATATAAATCAGTTAAAGCTGTTTTTTAAGATATTTAAAGAATACCGACTTTATTTAAAAACTTTAACTTGTATGTCGAAAACGAAGCGTCTCCGGACATATGTTTATATAAACTTTTAATTTGAAAAGTTACAAGGAATCATTCTTCTAAATTTAAAGTCATCACTTATGTAATACCCTGTATATCAAGAATAATTTTTAGGTTATCGCACATGCAGAGGCGATTGCCAGAAAAAAAATCGGAATTTCTGTTAACAAATACAAATCTCATAACTTCAGAACCACACTACTCAAAAGAATTATCGCATATGCTCGATTAATATATAATGATGTGCTGTTGAAAGGGAGTAGGTAAATTTGTGATTATAAAATATTAGAAATGGGTAAGAGTCAAAGTCGGTCTATATAGGGTTGCGACATTCAGCCATATTGCTTTGACGTGTTATGACGTCACATCTCCCATTTTTCGGCCATGTTGTTCAGTGCCGGAGATATACAGTTTATTGTATTAGTAGAACAACCGTTTACACAACAGTTTTTGATTGTTATTAAGTTGTAAATTCTTTTACTTTAAATAAAAAACATTTGGAATTACGTCTTTTAACAAAAATCACTTCCAAAACAATGCAAAATGAAATGCGCAAATTCTAGGCGCCACTGGATTAATCATCAGCTTTGATTTTACCCAGTCTTGCCAACTTTTCTCCGTGGAGTGCCTTTCCTTGCGTCCCCGACCTCGAACCGCCTAAAAGTTGAGGATATGTCGCAATCTTATAAATATAAACTAACCTTGGGTAAGGGTATAAATTATTCACAACACAGATTTCTCCCTGTTAACAGCACATTATATAGGGCGATTAAAAATTATTAATTTTTTCAATTTTTTTATCACTCCGTAGGATGTATTGCTAACAGTAAATAACAACGGTTAATATAAAGTTATAGCTTCACGTTTTCTTAACATTATTTTTTATTGTCTTAATAACTTAATAATTAAAAGAGATATGGCCATTTAAATCATAGCATTTTTGTATTAAAGCTTATAAAAGAAATCGAGCATATACGATAATTTTTTTGAGTAGTGTATTTGGCAGTCAATACACCCCCTACCACTGCAATAAAGGTTACTACTTGGTTTCTACACAGATTTTTTTTTATTATGAATTTCCTTTTTTTTTAAATTTATTTTTAAAATTAAGCTACTGCAAGTTTACAGTTTAAATGTTTATAGCTGTTAAAGAACTACTTGTTAGATGGCCCAGAAGAGATGGACGATACATTTTTTGACATTATTTTACCTAGCGACAATACATGGCAAACAAAAATTTACTACCAGCTAGTCGAAAAACAACGTATGATTGACAACACTACACCAGAGTAAGTACCCGTGTATACAGGTTGTTTCCTAAGTACGTTACGAGACTTTAAAGAGTGATTCCTTATCTTTGGAAATAGGTCAATTTCGCATAACTATACTCTGTTCACTATAAAGTCAGAAAAACACCTGAACAAAAAATGTTTTTCATTGGTTTAAAAGTAACCCTAGATACCACAATAAAAAAAATATATTTTATTGGTTTAAAACTATAGTAACCGGAGTTACTTAGTAGGTATTCATTACCAATTTATAGTGGCCAAAGTAGGTTTGTTCCAGCAGAATGTTGGAAACATCTAGCAACAACCGTAAAAACGCAGAAATTGTTACAAACATTAGGCAGAAATGTTGGCAACATTTTTCTGCTGGAACGAAAAATAAACAAAGCGTGCATACTGCTTATACGTTAATACAAAAAAGGTTATGTTACAAATTTGTCAGTAATGTTTGAAGAAAGTTTGCAAACTTTTCAAACAGTCTCCAACATGTTTCCAACATCTTAAAACTACTGCTGGAACAACAAACAATTGTATAATGTTACAAACATGGCACTGCTGGAACAGCAAATTTGAGGTGCGCATAATCCAAACGGTTGCAAATATTTCTGACAGCCTGCTGGAACAAACCTAGTATAGCATAGGATAATTCCGCGTATCTGACAAATGTAGCTAATTTTTAATTTCGCGGAAATTCTACGTAAGATCCTGATTGGCCGACAGAACAGATAATTTAGAATAAATATACATAAAGAAACATCGATTATTTCTCTAATTAATTAGTAAAAATGAGCAATGTGCCCATAAAACAACGATATTAAAAGGTTTTAACCTTCCCTGTAAAATTCCATCAAACGCAGATATGCGGTCCATACCTACATGGTGAAGTGCCACTTCACCAAAAATAAATAATAAAACATAAAAACAACACGCTGGCGCGAGTCGCTTTCTTCCGCTTTTGGCAACGCGACATCGCAATCCGCGATCAGCAAGTGTATTTGCATTGCAAATATAAAACGGACCAAAGTATACACCTCATGCGGAGTTTTGTTTACGCTTTGACGCTCCGTTGCCATGACAACGCTATACGTGCCGGCGGCCAAAATCGCAGGTGGGAGTATCAGGTGTATTGCTTGGTAAATCGCTAGCCTTAAAAAGATAGTATAGGTTTTGGTCGTTTCGTCGGTTTTCACGTAATATTTTGGTTGTTTCCGTTTAAGTATTATTCGCGACAGGGATTTTTCACAGAAGAAGAAATAAAGGACAGTACAGAGCACTTCTCTATGAAATATTAGATCATATTTTGATGGAAATGGAAGTAAGATTCGAAGATTGTTACAAACTACAATTTCTTGTCTTGCTGATACGGCAAAGTTTGGCCAGTATAACCAAATTTTTTCCACTGATTCTTTTCAAAATTTATTGGAGATATATGCCGAATCATTTTCGAAAAATCAGCGGCTCAAAAATAAACTTGACCTAATATTTGCTAATGAAAGTTATAAAGATATTTCATTGCAGCAGTTAGTGAAACAAGTTGGCGCAAATAGAGATTTTTACCGAGGCGTATAAATTTTTTCGCTAATTTTAACGATACCGTCAACAAGCGTGTCAGTGGAACGAAGTTTTTCTTGTCTTAAGCGTTTAAAACCCTTTTTAAAAACACTATATTCCAAGATAGACTTTTATCTTTGGCTAATATTTCAATTCAAAAGAAGTTTCTACAGTAACTGATAAAAAATCAACCATTTTATAAAGATATAATTGATAAAGTTGCTGCATTAAAAGATAGAAGGATTGATTTGGTGTATAAAATTTAGGGAAGTTTAGATAATAGAGAATTATTGCAAGTTGCCTTATTAAGCTCGGGAATTATTATTACCGGCATTATTTTAATAGTGCTTGTACCCATAATTTAGAGTTATTGCAAATTATGTTGACAGTACCATTAAGCTAAAAAAGGGAACACATTTTTGGTAGTTTTTCTTTATTGTTTTATGATTTAGGGTTTTTTATACTACAATTATAGAAATAGATTTGAAAAAGCAAGTATTTTTACTTCTAAAAACTTTCCATTTTGTGATCGGCACCCGTTCGGTTTGACGAATAGCTCCGAAATTAAAATAAGGCCAAAATAAGGCACGACCTAACAACGACATAAATAAAGCCGGCCACTATTCCTAATAAGGGAGTCCTAATCCTACCATGCATCTGCGCAAGCTCAGATGTCAAAATAAGGCCGGTATTATTAGTGCCTGGCCTTATTAGACTTTTTATAGTTGAGTATTTTCAATTTTTCTAAAATGGTGAATGCGCTTTTTTTCCTTTCCTGCACTACACCTGTTTTTAGACCCGCGGTTCGCGCACTGTTAAGTTTTAAAAAATAGTTATTTTATAAATATTTGAAATATCTCCAAACCGACTTCGTTTAAATTTGGTACAGTTGTTAAAAGTAATAAGGCGCCTATTAAGCCCCAACTAGATTAAATTTATTTGGTAGTGTCGTGTCAGTGGGCACCACAGCTAATACTATTGGGAAAAAATACGACACTGACTTTTTGTAATTCTCTGATTTTTTCTTATTAAATAACTAAAAATACAGCTATTTAGGCTTTTTTATTTTCTTCGTATCTATACTCTGTTCACTATAAATTGAGAAAAACACCTAAACAAAAAATGTAATACATTGGTTTAAAAGTCAGTAGCCCTAGTTACCACAATAAGAAATGTATTTTATTGGTTTAAAACTACAGTAGGGTAAGGCGGGGCTAGTTGAGCATAGAGGTAAGTCGGGCAATCAAAATATCTCAAAAACTATCGACCGCACGCGAAAGCATCAAATGGCATAAGGAAGGGGTTGCGCGAGGGTAACTCATTGTGCGACTACTAGTGGTGACGCGGCGATCGAGAAAAGTATCCGTGCCCATTGTTTATTTTGTGTATAAAAAGTAAAATAATTGCAAGCCGGAAACTTTTATCTGTGATAGTTAAATGTATTCCGTTCTCAATCAGGTGAGTGTTAATCTTAAGTAAATTTATTGCAGTTTTAATATGTATAAAGATTTTGGATATAATTTTAACCGGTTTTTTAATAAATTTACTTTTCCTTTAAAATTTCAGGTTGGGGTTAGTTGAGCCCAACTAACCTCCTGGTTTTAAGTATAAAATGTTTTTAATTTTTTAGGATACTGTCTTATAACAGTAAGACTACTAGAGTCTCCTTAAGATTTAAAAGAGATTTGTACAAGCAACAACGAATACGAGCTGAACAATCTAACTTTAAAAAAAATTTATCTGGAAATAGTTCGACCATACCCAAAGGCTGATCCAAGAAAAGAAGCCAAATCAAACAAAAGATAGAGAAAAGCTGCAATTTTAACAGATATAGAAGGCATTACAAGAGAAGCAAAATAAAACTGCTTAAAAAGTTTAAAAAACGAAGATGAATTGATAGATATTAAATTCAATAGTTACGCTAAGCTAGGTCCATTCCTGTTTATTAATGAGATTTGTTGTTTTGTTACTATAAGATTATAAATATAAAAAGCAAATTGTCAAAATGTATTTTTATTGTAAACGTATCTAACATTCAAGCCGTGATTTGACTATACTTTCTTAGGGCTCCACTAGCCCCATACCTTTGCTCAACTTACCTCACCTATGGGGTACGTTGAGCATACTTGACTATCCACATTAAAATAGATGTAGCTTCTAAATTCGACTTATTAGAAAGAAATTACTATGGACTCTATTAATAAGGGATAAATTGCTAATCCATCAGTATGCATTATAAGCCATTGAGACTTATTTTTAAGGAGCTATAACCGACTGGCGAAAAATTGCTCAACTAGTCTCCGCCCTACCCTACGGGTGAAATCTCTCTCTCCCGGTAAAAAACATGAATTTTAGTACTCACAACAAAGATAAAATGTCTTTTCCTGTCAAGGAAAAAATAATTTTTTAGGAATTGTAAAAATAATATACTAACGTTACTTACTAATTTGAGTTGCTTATTTTCTAAATAATTATCCATACTCGAAAATAAAAAGAAGTTACAGTTACAATACAATAGAGCATTAAATAAATTATATTAAATATACACAACGCCAGCGTTACAGAATGTTCTTAAGATAATTTAGGGCAAATAAAGAGATCGAAAGTCCAATACTAGATTTCTAATATTTTCTATGGTGTTCAAGATACCCCTACCATTTCATTTCATGTTAGGTCAATATTTACGTACAGAGTGTTAATGTATAGTGTATCTCAAAGTATATCGCTTTAGCTTTTGACGGCAGTACGCCAAATATACCTGCCGACAGCAATAAAACTGCCAGACGGATCAGGCTAGGTATTAATGGGCAGAACATTAGGGACGGACTCCTAATAGTATAAAGAGTTAAAATTCATTGTTTTTTTGGCAGGTATAATTCAAAATTACATTAAGAAATTAAATATGCCATGCAAATTTTAATAATTATAAATAAATTTATAACTATATTATCTATACGTAATTACATTTTTATATAAATATCTAAATCTAATTTGTTTCACTATCAGAATCATCGTTGAGATTAATTACAATACGATTTATGTTGTTTTGTTACAGAAATGTAAGAGTCCTCAATTTTTATAATGTGCTGTACTGAATTTTTCCAGCTCTCAACTGGTATATTAGTAATTACATTTTTATCAAATTTATAACACTGGGACTTAAAGTAGGTGTAACATTTTCTGCTCTAATCTTTGATTTTACTTGGTTCCACAAATGTTCTATGGGGTTAAACATACAGTGATACGGAGGAAGACGTAAGACAGTATGCCCAGCCTGTTCAGCCAAATTGTCACATACATATTGTTTTTAATTGCATACGAATTTAGGACTTCCAAAAGTTGCGCTTTTTGTAACTGAATTCAAAATAAATATCATTTTCTAACAAATATTCCTGGATTTCAGTTTTTGAACTTGATGAAGCTGGTGCTTTGTGTAGCAGACGGCTGTGGTAGCTTGCGTTATCCATGACAATAACACTGTTGTTTGGAATATTTTTAAAAGATAATTTTGAAACCAGTTTTCAAAAGTTCTGCGCTTGTATCCTCGTGATAATCCAAGCTAGAATCCTTAATATTCTTTGCAGACAACAGCAAGCAGTTTGGGACAAATCCGTCTTCTGAACCAGCGTGTATTATGGTAATGCGTTTTCCTTTATTTGAAGGTGCTTTCGTCTGACAGTTTTGACTGGAATCCACCCATCCTTTGGATACTGTGTCGTGTGTATCGAACCATGTTTCATCAAGGTAAATTATGGATCTGTTTTCTAACCTATATCTTTTAATTTCTTGAAGGTAATTAAATCTCCAAGTGCGTAATCTGTGCGATTCCATTACTACTTGTCTTTTGTCTATTTTGCGGTATTTAAATCCCATTTTACAAACAACTCTATGGAGGGTGGCACGGCTAATATTTATATTAGTGTCGTCTTCTTCTAGCTTCGTTTTTCAGTTTATCCAAGGTAGGAACAACTCCGCTTTCATAAAGACAATATATTTTCCTTCTTATTAGGTCTTGATCACTATTGTCTATACGGTGAGATCGAAAATCACTACGCTTTTTCTTTTGTTCAATTCTTCACTATTATTACATTCCCTTATCGACGATACATTTTGGACGTTTTCTTTTTAAAGTCGTCTTGAGTATTTAACTGTTAATGCAAAAACGTAAAAGATGATAAAATCTTAATTGAGATCTTTTTTTTAAGCTTTAATTTTAAATTTTGACATAAACTACAATTCTTATCAACATTTACTTATAAAATATTCTTTTATTAAAAAAGTACTTAACTCTTGGTACTTATAACTCGCCAAGTATATGGCCTATTGAGGTAAAATTTTGTATTTCTTAGTTTTAGACCTAGTTTTCCCAAAATGCCGATTTAAAATTCAAAAATTTTTGGTCCATTTGTTCTCTTGTAATCCATATCCTGGTACACACTGTATGTATAAAAAGCGTTTAGTAAATGACAAGTGCATGCGACACCAAACGCCCTTTTCAGAATGGGAAGAATAAAAACACTAAAAAAATGCCTTTTACATCATAATTAACAGAATCGCATTTTATTATTAAATAAATCAATCTAAAAATAAAGCTAATTTCAGTTTAGTTAGGTAGTAAAATAAATAAATAAAAAAATTAACATAATACTCCCTACCTATTATAAAATTTATATTAAATTATGGTTAAAAACAATTAAGATATCTAAAATCATTTTTGGTTATTTTTCTTCTTTTCGGGATTGTGAATTTTCGATGTTTATAGAGATAGATAGTGCTTCTATCACTTCTTCCAACTCTTAACTGGCCGCAACTCAAAAACTCGGTTTATCCTGACCCATGTTAAGTTTTCTTAATTTTTATAAAAGGTAGACCTTAACAATACCTTTTGTACCTAAATAAGAGTATCAAAATGCACAATTTATTTATATGGTATTTGCATTTTATTATTAAAACAAAGCTCAAAACATTTTAAATTCACTATTGCTTTTTTGTGTCATCTTTATCATCCTGGGAATGAAGATATCCAATGTTTAAATCACCAGCTACACCATCATGTTTATTAAAATCGTAAGTTGTTAAATCATTTGATTTTTTGATCGGAGCACGGACAGTCAAATTTAAACTTATTGAATTGTTTTTTGGTTAAAAATATCATCTTAAAGGGAACCTTGTACCATTTTTTCTTTTTTTTTTATGTAAAACATTGAAGGAAAGCTGGTAAATTATTACCGTATACTTTTCCTTTTATAGGTCTTTTTGTTGAATGAATGTTACTTTCAAATAAGATACATTTCCATGTGTGTAGAATATTAGTTGGTTTAACTTAAAGGCACTTTTTATTGTGGTAGATGCCAACTGTAAATAGTTTTTTTGCTTCTACCACCAATGCTTCTGGTCGAAATGAACCAATAGGATGGTTTTGCTGTATTATCTAACATTTTAGTGTTTCCTCACTTCAGAGTCTCCTCCTCCAAATAAGTTCGCTTTGTATTTTGTGAAGGATTTAAAATTGACTTAAACCCATGATTTGTTTACCTGGGACTTCTCATCTTACATTAAATTATTCACTGTATCGCCGATCATAAATTCCAATATAATAATTCTGAATTAGAATTGAGCATTATTTGAATTATATTTTTTGTCGCTAAAGTCTACATAAAATGTATTACAGTACAGTCTGCAATATTTCATTTAAATTTAAATTTTTTAACAATTTTAATTTATTAAAACCAGTTTTCTTCACCCACTTTTTAACAGGTCGCAACCTAAAAACTGGGACGTTCAGGACCCACGTTTTCCAATTTTAATGAAAGAAAACCTTTTGAAATAAGCATGTACACTTAAATAAAAGTAATAAAATGCAGAATTTATTTTTATGCTTTTTACTCTTTATTAAGAAACAAAAATTAGGACATTTCAAAATCACCATTACTTTCTTTTATGTCATCTTTATTATCCTGGGGTTGCAGATTTTCGATGTTTAGATCACCAGCTACACCATCATGTTTATTAAAATCGGGAATTGCTAAATCATTTGATTTTTGATCGGAGCACGGACAGTCAAATTTAAACTTATTGAATTGTTTTTTGGTTAAAAATATCATTTTAAAGGGAACCTTGAACCATTTTTCTTTCTTTTTTATGTAAAACATTGAAGGAAAGCCCTTGTTAGCTGGTAATTTATTACCGTATACTTTTCCTTTAATAGGTCTTCCTTGTTGAATGAATGTTACTTTGAAATTAAGCAAATTTCCATGTTTAAAAGAATATCAGTTGGTTTAACGTAGAGACACATTTTATTATGGTAGATGCCAACTGTAAATAGTTTTTTTGCTTCTACCACCAATGCTTCTGGTCGAAATGAACCAATAGGATGGTTTTGCTGTATTATCTAACATTTTAGTGTTTCCTCACTTCAAATAAGTTCGCTTTGTATTTGTGAAGGATTTAAAATTGACTTAAACCCATGATTTGTTTACCTGGGACTTCTCATCTTACATTAAATTATTCACTGTATCGCCGATCATAAATTCCAATATAATAATTCTGAATTAGAATTGAGCATTATTTGAATTATATTTTTGTCGCTAAAGTCTACATAATAGCTATTTACGTTACTAGACCGGAAAATGGTATTTTACGAGTCGACGAAAAACATTTACAGGGCGAGCCGTAGGCGAGTCCTGTAGTTTTGAGGAGACCCGTAAAAATTATTTCCGGTCGAGTATCGTACATATTTTTTTTTTAATTGACCGGAAAAAAACTGTGTAATGACTCCATTTTGGCAAAATGATGCTTTCTTTACTTTACAATATCTTGAACTGTCAAATAGTAACAATTGAACTCTGACAATTTTTGTCATGGCTAACAGGATTTTTTGATATCAGGGACCGGAAAGTAAATGAGAGACCGGAAAGTAAACTAAGGACCGGAAAGTAAATTAGTCCTGTAAAATAGCATTTTCCGCTTAAAGAATTGAGTGGAAAATTCAATTTTCCGGTCAATTAAAAAAATAGCTATTTACGTTACTAGACCGGAAAATGGTATTTTACGGGTCGACGAAAACATTTACAGGGCGAGCCGTAAGCGAGTCCTGTAGTTTTGAGGAGACCCGTAAAAATTATTTCCGGTCGAGTATCGTACATAATTTTTTTTTAATTGACCGGAAAAAAAACTGTGTAAATTTTTAGTGTTATATTTAAACGACAATAAGGCAAGGCTGCTTCAATTATTTCATCTGGATTTTCCATGTCTGACTCCATTTTGGCAAAACGATGCTTTCTTTACTTTACAATATCTTGAACTGTCAAATAGTAACAATTGAACTCTGAAAATTTTTGTCATGGCTAACAGGATTTTTTGATATCAGGGACCGGAAAGTAAATGAGAGACCGGAAAGTAAATTAGTCCAGTAAAATAGCATTTTCCGCTTAAAAATTGAGTGGAAAATTCAATTTTCCGGTCAATTAAAAAAATGTATTACAGTACAGTCTGCAATATTTTATTAAAATTTAAATTTTTTAACAATTTTAATTTATTAAAACCAGTTTTCTTCACCCACTTTTTAACAGGTCGCAACCTAAAAACTGGGACGTTCAGGACCCATTAAAAAAACGTTTTCCAATTTTAATGAAAGAAAACCTTTTGAAATACGCATGTACACTTAAATAAAAGTAATAAAATGCAGAATTTATTTTTATGCTTTTTACTCTTTATTAATAAATAAAAATTAGGACATTTCAAAATCACCATTACTTTCTTTTATGTCATCTTTATTATCCTGGGGTTGTAGATTTTCGATGTTTAGATCACCAGCTACACCATCATGTTTATTAAAATCGGGAATTGCTAAATCATTTGATTTTTGATCGGAGCACGGACAGTCAAATTTAAACTTATTGAATTGTTTTTTGGTTAAAAATATCATTTTAAAGGGAACCTTGTACCATTTTTCTTTCTTTTTTATGTAAAACATTGAAGGAAAACCCTTGTTAGCTGGTGAATTATTACCGTATACTTTTCCTTTAATAGGTCTTCCTTGTTGAATGAATGTTACTTTGAAATTAAGCAAATTTCCATGTTTAAAAAGAATATCAGTTGGTTTAACGTAGAGACACTTTTTATTGTGGTAAAAGCTAACGATAAATAATTGACGTTTTTTGCTTCTACCAGCGATGCATCCAGGTCGAAATAAACCGTCAGTATATTTGGCGAAGACAAATTTATAGGAAGGTTTCACTGTATAATCTAACATTCTTTGATTCCTGACATCAGAGTCTCCTCCTCCAAATAATTCTGTTTTGTATTTTCTGAAGGTTTCTATTATTGACCTAAACCAATAATTTGTTTGACTCGGACATCTTTGTATTGAATTATCTCCTGTATCATCGATTATGGATTCCAACATAATAATTTTGATTTGGATTTTAGCATTATTTTGGATTATACTTTTTTTTCACAAAAATTTGCAGCTGAACACACTGACGTAAGTTGTCATTCTCTTATGTCACTTTCTTAACTTGGGGGTCGTTCATAAAATTATTTCGGGTAAAAATCCTATTTATAATACACACACTTACTCACTGCCTACCAATATTATTATAACTCTAGAGGTAATTTTTTACATACCGCACACCACGCCGATTTAAATGAAATTTTGTATACACCAGGGGTTTTTGGTACGTTGATGACGAATCTGAAAGAATTTTTGATCGGACACGTTTCGTTTTCGAGATATCCATTATCAACCTTGCCCAACCCCCTTCTTTTTGCAAATAATTTTTAACTGATCGTCGTATATCAGTTATTGTGGACGGCCATTCTTCAAGCTTTCACCCAGTAAATGCTGGAGTCCCTCAGGGCTCAGTTCTGGCACCAACATTGTTTCTTCTTCACATCAACGACCTTCTCTCGTCCACAACTAATTCCATTCATACTTTCTCCGACGATAGTACCCTTCACTCCAGTTTTCAGGTTCCTAAACCCATCACTAAACCTGACTTGGAAAACAAACGCAGAGCGATGCAGATATCTCTTTCGCAGGATCTTAATTTAATATCGGATTGAGCGAGGGATTGAGGCACCAAAATCTCGTTCATTTTAATGCATCTAAAACACAATCATGTTCCTTGCCGCGAATAGAGTCATCAAATACTCATCCTCTACTTATGAGCGGCCAAGTTTTACAGAGCAAAGACACCTTCAATCTTGTGGGCGTCACATTTCAAAGTAACCTTAACTGGCATAAACACATTGTATCTATAGCCACGGCAGCCTCAAAAAGCTTGGATTTCTCTCTCGAGCCAAAAAGTATTTCTCCCTTTCTAATTTATACACTTTATATGTGTCCCAAATCCAGACCTCCCTTGGAATATTGTTCTCATATGCATGGGGCATGGCGTTCCCCACAACCCTAAGCATTCTTGATTCTATTCAAAGAAGAGCTATTCGTCTCATTAATGATCCTTCACTTACAGAAAGGCTTCCCTCTCTGAAGAAATGTCCAGTATAGTTCCTCCACTCACAGTTCCCAACAGAGAAACTCGTGGTTCCGCGCGTATGCATCCCTATACGGTCCAACTGGACAGGCCCCGAACTTCCCACTTTGTTCGTTCTTTTATTCCTAGAGTTTCTAGATTGTGGAACCTACTGCGCGCGGAGGTCTTTCCTTTACCCCCAAATCTTCAAGTATTTAAGTCCCGTGTCAACAAACTCCCTGTTACCTCGCTTAAGACACCCACGGTACGTTAGTATTTAGGCTTTTAGCCTTCGTGGTTTGTCCAAAGATTAAAAAAACTGAAGGCTAGATTGGTACCTAATATTTGATTTCCACCTCTTAGAAACCCTTTTTTCATTTATTTTAGCCACTTTTTCCATAAAACTGGAAAGGTTCACTTTTAATTACAATAGCCATGGCGGCGCCATCGCCATGGCTTCTGTAATTAAAAATATATGTAAAAGTAAAGCTTTGCAATTTTATGAAAAAATTAAGTGGAAAACTTAAGAATTGCATACAAAAGAAGGTGGAATGTGGTAAATTTAGGTTATTTTTCTATTAAGGATCGATGATGAATATTTTGAGAACAAAACGTGTCCGACTAAAAATTCTTTCAGATTCGTGATCAGCGCCCCAATAAAAACCGATTTGAAAAAAAAACAGGCACTTATGAAATCAAGGCATTAAATTTCGGAAAAAATTATAGGCTTTATTGTCCAAAACTTAAATTTGGTAACTATTTACAAACTGGACGCATCCCGATTTTAATGAAATTTGGTATACGGGGGTTTTTGGGGCGCTGATTATGAAACTGAAATAATTTTTAGTTGAACTCGTTTCGTTCTCGAGATATTCATCATCAGACTTGATACCCACAACTAACCTGAATTTACTATTTTCCCCTTCTTTTTGCACTTAATTCTTGATTGAAAGTTAAATTGGTACCCAATATTTGATTTCCACCTCTAAAAACCATTTTTTTCTATTAACTTTACCCGTTTTTTCCATGAAATTGTTAAGCTTTACCTTTTAATCATTACGACCGCACTATTGAGTGCAAAAAGAAGGGAAAAATAGTGATTTTAGGTTAGTTTTTGTTATCAAATCTGATGATGAATATCTCGAGAACGAAACGAGTCCGACTAAAAATATCTTTCAGATTACATTTGTAACCTAAATTTAAAAAATAGTTAGGTTTTTTACCTTTTCTAAAAAGTTCAATAAATATTGAACGCGGTATTTACTTTTGATTAAAAATGTCAAAGTTGGCAAAAAATTGTCACTTTATTTAAACAAACTGCTTAAAAAATCAATTGTGACAATAATTTCTTAAAAGTAAGTTAATATCTTATATAAAAAGGCAAAAAGTATTATATTATAGATGTAAACGTTATGTAATATTGATTAAGAGGATGCCGTAGCACGTTAAATTAGCTAAAACGCGATTCGCTGCCGTTTTTAAATATTTATTTTGAGAAAAAGTTGTACATAGAAAAGTTTCTTAAAATGATCCAAAGATTATCGGAAAGTTAATTGATTTTTGGTAATGGTAATAATTAACACATTAAATTTCCCAAAATTACAAAACCGTAAAAATAACCAACTTTCCGATAATCTTTGGAATCATTTTAAGAAACTTTTCAATATACAACTTTTTTCTCAAACAAATATTTAAAAAACGGCAGCGAATCGCGTTTTAGCTCATTTAACGTGCTACGGCATCCCCTTAAATAAGAGGGATGCATAACGAAATGGCGTGACAATGTGATTTGCTAGCTTTATTTTACTTCAAAAGGTGCAGTTTACGAGTGTTTTTAGTGCCTTTTCTTGTACCCATTGTTAACACGAAAGGCACTGAAGATGACCAAAAGCGTACTACCTAATTTTAATAAACGTTTTGCACGAGAATACCTTCACTTCTATGTACCAAAAAAAAAAAAAAATTGGGGTTATTTTCTAGAAACCTGCGGCAACTCAGATTTTAACGAAATTTGGTATACGGGGTTTTTTGGGGCGCTGTTTACGAATCTGAAAGAATTTTTTGGCGGAAACGTTTCGTTCTCGAGATATTCATCATCAAAGTTCAAATTTGAACTAAGCTTATCTTCACTATATTCCCCTTCTTTTTGCACACAATTCTTGATTTAAAGCTAAAGTGTCACAAAATATTTGATTTTCACCTTTTAAAACCTCGTTTTTCTACGTTTTTTACATTATTTTTGCATTAAATTGCGTGGCTTTTCTTTGATAATGCGGCAATCATACATACACATAGGGCTTCATGGCACACTGGGATTGAAATGATTCAAAGATAGCATGCAATTTAATGCAAAAATAATGTAAAATACGTAAAAAACGGGGTTTTAAAAGGTGAAAATCAAATATTGTGTGCCACTTTAGCCTTAAATTAAGAATTGTGTGCAAAAGAAAAGGGGAATATTGTAAAAATGGTAAAATTCGTGATCAGCGCCCCAAAACCCCCGTATACCAAATTTCGTCAAAATCGGAGTTGCCGCAGGTTTCTAGAAAATTACCGAGAATACCTTCTCTTCTATGTTCCAAAAAAAATTTGGTCCTAAATTTTAAAAACCTAAATAAATTTTATTTTTCTCGTTTATCCTATGTTTTTAGAATGATGCTTGAAGAAGAACCTAAAGAGCAAAAACTGCACGAATGGAACATCTTACCAAAGAATGTAAGCCCAGTATGCACCCCAGAGCCTATTATTTTAGAAAAAAGGCAAAAAGAGTCATATAGCACCAATTACTTGGACTGTTAGCGATATATCAAAAGCCGGCTGTTTATTAACGACCCCACCATTGCCAGTTACTTTTCATGATGAGCAAGAAATGAGAAGGGTTTATACGCTTATTTATGACGTGTTTCGCTGTAAGTATATTACAGTTCATTTCTTTAATGTCCCCCACCTTTTTGTTTTTGAATGGATTAATTTAAAAAATTAAAACTTTGGGATATGAAATTGATGCATAAATACTATATTTCAAAGTAAAATCGACAGATGAAAAATTCAAGATGGCGGCTGGGCGCGCCATCTTAGGAAAATAAATTTAATGGAAAGGGGGTCTTGTAACTCATTATTTTAAGGCTCCTGACGAGTACTTATATATATAGAAGTGAATGGTTCTTGAGCCTTGATATAAATACATTAATAAAAGGTAAAGTTCTTTGGGCAACTACTCATCCGAATTCTGCAAACCCGCAGACTGATGGGCGGCCAGTTTCCTTATGGTTTGTTGGCATAACAGTATGTTGCATACTTAACTTTTGCCATATACAACTAGATGGCGCAATTTTACCTACCACCTTTAACCTCTCGATGCCATGGCTGGTTGTTTTTAAATTTCTTGGTGAGATGGCACCGGTTGTCTATATTGGTTAGTTCTGGGATACAGAAAGAATATTTATAGTCAATCGGGGCATCATCAAGGTGTCTATCGACCTGAAGCGGCTATGACAAGTTTTAACGAAGACGAAACACGTGTCGCCGTCTTGGTCGGGCCCAAAATGGAATACATTTTCTTTTGGAGACTCCGTAATTTTTAAACAACCAACCATGGTAGCCGAATTCTTATAGGTTTGCACTGTAAACAAACTTAAAACTCTCTTTTAAAGCACGTGGAACTAAAAAGTAGGAAATAATCTTAAAATGAAGAAAAAATACTAGTAATATTGTAAACAAAGCGTGGGGCGCTCGGTACACAAAACAGTAATACTAGTATTTTTCGTTCATTATTGTTTTAAAATTATGTTTCAATTTTTTGTATTTTTTTTCTATAATATCTCATCTTGATGTAGGTAGTATGGTAAATCTCCAGCAGAGGGCGCCAGTTGGAAAAGAAGCTAATAAAAGCGAGTTAAAAACAGGATAAGTCATACGTATGACTTATCCTGTTTTTTAAATGAACGATTTAATAGGATTAGTTGAATACTATTTTTTTTATGGAATTTTATTTTTAGATAAGAACGTTTTAACTCGAGCATTAAATGATGTTTTATTTTTCCAAATATTCGAAAAGGTAAGTTAGAAGTATAAGTTCTTAATTTTTTACTGCAATTAGGAAACATCTTGTATATACATCTATTAATATTTGCAGTCAATTTAATACATGAAAAATGTAAATTAATTTTGAAAAGTATTAAATTTTGCGAAAAATTATCCCACACATATGAGATATCTCGCCCGCCATTAATTAAAGAAGGACAATAGGCGCATTCATTTTGGTGAGCTGATAACATGAAGTTCGTCATTATGAAAATGACAGTCTTGATAGAAGCAGCGTTGCCAAACTTCTTATGAAGAATTAACACCAAGGCTATTTCGGGGATTATCCACCATTTCCATGAGAAACAATGGTATTTTTTGTAGAAATACCTCCTTTTTTATGTTTAGGTATTTTCCGTTTTTCTCTACAATTTATAATAGGAAGAAAGAATAACTTAATTTTTCATATGAATTTTGTCCTGTATCTTCCTTTTTTTAAGTTATTGACACTTTCTCACTTTATTTGGCAACATCGCAAGACATTTACAGTTCTATTGCAAACTCTTCTTTTTTATGCAGTGACAGCCATGGCGGGATTGTAGTACTATTATTTATTTTTAATTTTTTTAAACAATTTTTGGACATTTTTGTAAACAGAAAGTGCGGAGTGTACTGTGAAATACTGTTTTTGGGCGTTTAATGTAGGATTTCTACTGTTTCGTCCCCACCCAGCATCCCTATTCACTCCACCGTTCCGTATATATGTTTTTATTGATAATAAATTATAGAAATGGATTTTGGAAAACGCGCACACAGATTTGTGTCATAATCGACCTATAGAAACGCCCTGAAAAAGAATTTTCAAAAATCTCTTATAATAGCGAAACCCGCTATATCGAACTATTACCAATTTAACTTCTTAGTTTTAATTTTCCCAGGAAAAAGAAACAAAATATCATAAAGTTTATGCAAATGTAAGTAAATACAATGTGGTGTCAGATTTATAATACATTTTCCGTAATACAATAGCTTTACTGGGTATGACTGTCGTTCGTGTTTTTACAATGATAAGTTTATGACACGTTTATAATGCTTTCCAAATTGTTTAAGTCATTTATCAGCAATAAGTCATTAAATTGCGCATGCAACCATTAAAAATGTGGGCACACTAAAAATTTTATAAATTACATCACTAACCGTCTTTTTTACACATAACGAAACTGTCAGTTCGAGTAAAATTGAAATTGAACTGACACGGATATGACCGTCTAATAGAGCCTTTACTGGAAAAACTCAAATAAAGGTCGGGCCTCACATAACCACATCACATGTGTAAAAAGTTTTGTATTTAATCAAATTGCAGTAATATGAGTCAATTAGACCACGCACCTTTACAAATAAGGTAATACAGTTTTAAGGTTTCGCCCTCACATATAACCGCACCAAGGCCTGCACCTATCATGGCCGTGTCCCGGTTTTGAAATGTACCGTTGTAATCAAATGTCGTAGGCCTAATATCACCGCTCCGTGCCCCTTCACATACCCCGCACCGCATTTTAACAAGTAAACAAACATCACCGACCAAAGGTTGTACGTCACGCCGTACCGCCTTGTAATTTTTATAGTTCATTTGATTTCTCGAAAAATTAATTTAAAAAAACTATTAAAACAAAAAATAACAATGTATTCGTAAGCTTTACTCGCATATTATTCACAAGAGGTAAAAATAAAATAATTTTTATACGTAATGAACTTAAATAAAAGGTGACGCCCGTAAATTCAAAGCTTGGTTCGGGGAACATCGGCGCTATTCGCTTCACGTATGATTTCATTGGCTGGGCGTGTTTCAGGCCGTACGACATTGGTGCGGTTATGTGTGGCCAGACTGTTACCCATACTACACTAAAAGTTTAGATAAAAAGGAACAGAGATAAGTAGGAAAATTTGTTTTATTTAAACAAAGAAATATACATATATAAAATAATAGATTTAGCTTGACAAAAAGGTTTTTATATTTTTGAGGGCATGAAAAGTGCTTTTGAATTCTTTTCGAATTAATTTTCCACACTTGCTCCTCTATTACTTTGACTCCGGGCTCGGTGCGGTTATGTGTGGCTCGACCTTAAATAGTCGTATACCGGGTAGTTCATAGTCAGACTGGTCACAGGAAATCCCATGTAAATTTTGATACCTTCAAGTATTGGCACCCCATATAACATTTTTTGCCGGCGTTGTACATTTAATTTACTGGCATTGCCAACACTCTTTAATGGCAAGGCATTGGCAAAAAGGTATCAAAAAGACGCGAAAGTGGGCAATTGGCCGTTATTAGGCCACGTGTTGCAGATAAAGTGATGGCATCCGTCATTAATAAGTTATTGGCAAAAATGCGTTTAAGATGATGGCATCCATCATTAATAAGTTATTGGCAAAAAGAACACAAAAAGACACGAAAGTGGGCAATTGGTCGTTATTAGGCCACGTGTTGCAGATAAAGTGATGGCATCCGTCATTAATAAGTTATTGGCAAAAATGCGTTTAAGATGATGGCATCCATCATTAATAAGTTATTGGCAAAAAGATAACAAAAAGACACGAAAGTGGGCAAATGCAGATACTCCCAAGCAGCAAGCTGACGTCTTATTGACGAAAATTGTCGCATATACTTTTTTTAAAAGTTAAAATGATGCGATATTTTATTTGAAAATTAAAATAGGAAAACTCCTTACTGCATGCAATTTCCTTGCAATGCAAAGTACCATCTCTCGGAACACTGTCCAACTTGGAGATGCAGATTTTTACACTAGCCGAAGATATTTCTTTCAAAGCTAAGTGAGATCACCTACCGCAGACCGCTCTTTGAATTATTTTTGTCCAATGGGTACGATTTAGACGATAAAAAGCGAAGATATTGCAGAAACGTAGTAGTTTGTTGTCCATTACGCCATCTATCGGTATGTCAAAAAAACTATTAAATATATATAATATTTTTATTAACACGTCTTTAAAACTTTTAGTAAAGTTTTAAACAAAATGTTTACAGCTCCTTACAGTCTACTTGAATATTTTGCCTTCTCGATTAGCCATCACCAATTATTAATCACACAACACACACTTATTAGGTAATGAATACATTTAATTATGTCTATATAAAACTCTTTTCTTTAAAAGAAGAAAAAAAAGTTAGAAAACCACGTAGAAAACAAATGCACAAAGCGGTCACATTCGGTCGAAATTACCGTAGCTAATTTTACCATCATTTTATTTTTATTCGCTCCAAAATACATAATAAACATTTTGTTTGACCTAATTTTTAATTGCATGATTTTTAACAATAAAACTGTTATGAAAATGCCATTTCCTTTAAATTATGTAAAAAAACATAAAATAATGTTGTTTAGCTTCCATTATAAATAAAACAGATCAAAAAAATTGCTTTAATGTTAGTAAAATATCAATGTTAATAATATGGTTTAAAAAGTATGAATATGCGTTGAAGGTTTGCCTTCAAAAATCCAATATTTATTTGCCTGCAACAAAAACGCGTGCTTTATTTAATCAGGATTGGTATGCCGCCATTTTTGTATGCTTGCCGGCAATTCGCCTGCATGTAAAATTTATTGGCAATTAAGTGTTTATTTAGGGTTGACTTTTTAATGCGTATTAGATGTTGGCATAATATTGCCACCAATTGCCAATGCTTTACCATCAATGCCAATATGAAAAATGTACATTGCCGGCAAATAGTGTTTGCTGGATCCCCTATTGATTTACAACCAAATTGTATTAGACTATTTTGAAGGCTTTGATAAGATAAGCCCACACAATGAATTCCCTTATTTTCTAATAAGCCAATTAAATATTGATAAATAAGTTCTCCATATGTTGCGAACTTCAGTAGACACTCTGTATTAATGTTAAGTTAATTTGTCTAACAATTTTGATTAATTTTTTTAGCTCGAACAGTCTTCCGCTCATGTATGGTTACTTTTTTACGATTTATATCATAGAAGTTTTAAAAAGAGAGACTTCAGTTGCCCCCTGGCAGCTAAGCTTTTTGATTCAGTTGGTCTGTCTTTTGCAGAAAATGCTCTTGGTCCCAGCGGGTAAAACTAGCCGCTGCTGTCTCAAGATTAAGGTAGTGTTTTTAGACGTTTAACCGTCTGTACATCGTAATGGTTATAAAAATAATAGAGTTAAAGAGCCCGTAAGCGGCAGACCTTTGTCATTTTGTAAAAACTAGAAGTTTTTTAGCGCATGCTCTCAACCTAGGTAGAAGGGCTGGGAGACTATGAAGTTCGACTTATAGTGGTTTTGGCAGGTACCAGGTACCAGTTGTAACTTGTCAGACAAATATTTGGGGGTGGCCTAGTGGGCCGAATAAGTCCAGTATTTCTATTATTTAACAAGATATAACAAAAGTATTATACAAAAAATAGTCCCCACTGCTTTTTCTTCAAATCAGAATTATTTTTAAAATAATAAGTTAATTTGGTTTCTTGTTATTTTTTCGTGCGATGAACGGTTTTCGTTTAAAAAATAAAAGTCATTTTAATGAATGGCAAACTCGCTAAAATCTGATTTGTATGTAAAATTAGTTTTTGACTTTTATTTAAAATTATAACTACTGATTTTTTTTTATTAGGTTTAAATTGTAGTAATGCAAGATTTGGAGCTTTTTTAATACAAAGTGGACAAAAACGAATTTTGCATACCATATCAGATTTTAGAGATTTTGCCGTGCATCGAAATGGCTTTTATTTTTTAAACGAAAATCGTTCGTCGTACGAAAAAATAACAAGAGACCAAATAACCTCCAAAGTAGAAGATTATTTTAAAAACGATATTATTTGAAAAAAAGCAGTGGCGTACTATTTTCTTCTTGAAGAAAATTCAAAGCAAATCTTGTTCGAACGCCACTCGTTATTTTTTTTCTAAACTTTTACAACAAAAAATGTAATTTATTGGTTTAAAAAGTGTACCAAATTTTGTGAAAATATCTAAAGTAGTAAGAAAGCTATGATAGAAAAGGCACCTTTTTCTTAAAACTGTATTTCTGAAACGATCATTTTCAAACATGATTTTATTTAAAAATGTTAATATTTTCTTGTATTCCTAGGTGTTTCGGGAGGAAAGGATATATTTTGGAACACGTTCAGAAGGTCAAAATAAATAACATATGTTTTAATCCGATTCTTAACCGTCTAATAATCAGTTCTAAAGTTTTTTGTACTTTTTTATTTTAAAACAACATAAAAATACTAGGAAAACAGAAAAAGTCCACTAGTCGGTTAGTTTTTGAAAATACCCCACCAACTTATACAAGCTGCAGCATACTTCCCATGAGTGAATGTGTGAGGCATTACTGGAACCTTTTTCTTCAGTCAAAACGTCAGAATCAATCAAACTGACAACCAAGCTTGTCAAAACTATCAGTCAATTAAATTAGGTATCAACCAATAAATACCACAAAGGAGAAATACACATCCTAATTACCCAAAACTTTACAAAAAAACTAAAACCGATTATTCAGAGACGGTTAGAATCGGATTAAAACATATGGGTTAATTTTTCTTATTTTCATCTGTTCCATACGTGTGCGAGAGATTTCCTCCCACATTTTCCCGGACACCCTGTATGTCCATATTAATATTTTCTCAGCGAGTCGCCATACTGTTTTAAGAGAGACAAATATCAACTCAAAAATAACCCTGTTTAAGACTTTTTGTCATATCTTGTTAAATAACAGAAATACTGGACTTCTTCGGACCACTGGGCCACCCCAAAATTTTTGTCTGCCAAGGGGGTTGAAACTGTCTGGTGACTAACAAAACAGCTTCTAATAGGTACCCAAGTAGCATAATATAAAATTTATTTTTTACAAGTGTCAATTGATACTTGGTACCTGTCAAAGTCACTATAAGTCAAATGTCATAGTCTCCCTATTGGTTCTATATTTTGGTGCATGCGCTGACAAACTTCAGTTTTTACAAAATGACGAAAGTCTGCCGCTTATGTGCTCTTGGACTATACCAAAAAACTATTTTGTTGGGTAAAATTCCGTAAACGCCGTATTTTTCACCAGAATATTTTGAATCTCTTGAGATAAATAGAATACAAGGACTATGATTTTTTTCGAATAAGACCCCCTGTATATTGAATCACCATTCAAAAAATAACTTAAAAAAACGCCACAAAAATACTTTAATTTGTCTATGTGACGTTGAGAATTTTGAATTTTACATATAGGGCCACTTTTACGTCACCATATGGAATATGTAAGACGTTGAATTTTGAATTACTATATAGGGCCACTTTTACGTCACTGGGCAAATGTACCATATGGAACTATCTTCTTGGGACCATGAGACCGGTGGACCATCAAAACTAACTTTGCATTTTTTTAAAAACCAACTTAACTTATTTGATTAACTAAATTTAGTACGGGCATATCCCTAGGGATAGCCCGTACGGGGCTTAACTAAAACTTTAACTTTATGCTTGACTTTACTAACTACTTCTTCTCTGATAAACAATCCCCTTTAATTTCTTTCTCTCTTCTTTAAATATCAAATTTTCCAGTGTTTGTTTTGCATTTCTAGGCGACCCAGCTTGTTTAATGTTTTTATTTTATTATTATAAGAGTAACCTAGAAAATTGTTTGATTTATACTTTTAAACCTTGACACCTCACGTATATTTTTATGTAGCAAATTTCCCAATGTTAAGTAACCCAATTAAAATTTAAATTTCCCAAAAATGTATATTTTTAAAATTCCCAAAATGTATACTTTTTTATACTAGGTGTTCACAATATGATATACCTAATTAAAAGTTTCACCTATTTTTCAATTTGGATGGCCATAGTTCCGAAAGTAATAAAGATAGGTATCTCAAATTGGTATTTTTTAAGCTTTTTGAAAGACTATTATTGTTAATATAATATACAGGGTGTTCCATTTAAAGAAGTATTTTTATCGTACCCCTGTATATCTTAAGCTGACAATAAAAATTTGAATGCTAATTTGAAACTACAGAATCAACCCAACAAACTAGGTATTTTTACTTAGTTTGTATGATAACAAATAAAAATCGCTAGTGCATTTAATTTTTCCAGAAAAATTTGGAAAAACAAGTTTCTAAGTAAGTTGTTTTAACAAATTCGACTAATTATGACTTTTACGCAATACCAAAATTTATTGAATTCTTAAAATTTAGCTAAAATATTGATGTCATTAAGTAGTATACAGACACTAAAATAAATTCTGAAACATTGTTTTCCAAAATTTATTAATAAAAGTAAAAAATATATTCAATTCTGTGTGACAAAATTAAAAGAGACTTATCCTAAATTAAATTTCTGTATTTTATACTTATGAAACCAAACTAATATTTCGTCCAGTACCCTTTGTTCTCAATCACTTTTGACATCTATTTGGTATGGACCCAATGAGGTTGGAAATTACAGCCGATCCATTGATTTCCGGCATTTTCGATCTCTGAGCACGATTGCTGATATTTTTGTTCGAATCTTTTTACTCCCAGAGATTCTCAATGGGGTTCAAGTCTGAGACTGGGGTGGCCATTTAAAACTTGAATTTTATTTGCCACAAACCATTCCTTCACAAGTTTAGCGGTATGTTTCAGGTCGTTATCAGCGTGTGACATAGCTTAGTTGGTTAGGTAGCAGCCCGATTTTATTTCATTAAATATGGTAAACATAATTTGCGCTAATAGACAAGGGAATATAAAATAGAAAAAAAAATGTTATCCAGTGCGGGATACGAACCCAGAGTGTCGACAAGGCATGCACTGCTAAATGCTGCTACCTAACCAACTAAGCTATTTCACCGCTGATCATTGGTTTATATAATTAACATGTAAAGATAACAGTTATAAATAAATTAACTATTAATTAATTAATTATTATTAATTGTAACAGACCTATGCTGGAAGATGTTTTCACTTGCATTCACTACATTAAAATCTGCCTAGAAAATATTATTTTATTTAATTAACAGATGAGGGTATATTTTCTTAATGCCGGATCTATAGACTTTGCTTGCAACTTGTCAAATTTGCATGAAATTTTTCGACTTTTTTTCCGGAAAAACTGCTGACAGCTAAGTTAACACTACTTGTTAAATAATTTTTTCATTTAAAATTTATATTTAATATACCAATTCTTGATACAAAATTAATAGGAAGGAAATAATCACTAAAATAGGCGCGAAAAGAAGTCGTTTTTGCAAGCTGCTAGAAGAAAGCAATTTTAAAATTCCTTTTATTGTATTTTTAGGATTAAACACAACGCACTATCTTTAAGTGAACTTCTGCCAGCTCATTTAAAAGATGAAAGAGTTACAGAGCAAGCAAAATATAATCCTGTAACTTGTTGGGTTAACTGTGTTAAAGTCAAGTAAATAAATTATTTACATTAATTTTATTTATTTTTTGTTTTGCTGGAAACAGGAAAGGCTGTATTAATAGTGTAAAAATGATATAATAATTAAAAAGCTTGTGTAAAATCTGAGCTATACTTATGAAAATAAAAATCGTGTTTCTTTCTTAATAAAATGCGATTACAAATAAAAACCTCTAAAGTTTTGGAAAATAACAAAAATACTAAATTAATAAACGATAAACGTCAAAGCACACTAGGCGCTCAGGTCTCGGTACGATCACAGTTTGGTCAAATACTTTACTAGCTATTTAAATGTCATTTAAGGTCATTCATTTTAAAAGAATGTAAAATATTTGATCGGACTCTTTGTTTGACCTCCGGACAGTGCGGACGTACGTAGAGGACTACAAAGTTCGTCCCGGAGTGGCGGTTAGAGGTGTCGTTCGAACGTTTCTTACCTTCGGGGATCAAGGAAAGATTCACGCTAAATTGACGGCATCTTTCTTCTGGATCTAAACGCTGTGAGCGAAGATTCCTATAAGCTGTTGGTATCCTGTTTGCTGGTGAACAGAAGGTATTTCTCAAATGGCGGGACATCTATTTCCCATGGGAACTGTCAGTAGTGAAAGTGAAGGTTATACGTAACACCAGTAGCAGATCTTGGTTTGACAGCCGACAATTTATGCATTGCATCGATTGTTGAATTATTTGTTTTCTTTTTGGAATTTCTGGGAGCTACGAGCTCGATTATCCAGATTTTCCGCCGACGAAGCCCTGAAAAGCATAGTCCGGAAGGGGGAGAGTGGTGGATTGGACCTGAAGGGACCAAAACCAAGAAAAAAAGAGAGAGAGAGAGAGAGAAAATCTTTGACCTAACCATGAGCACGTAGTGTGCCTTCTGCACGTTTTATCATTAAATTTTAAGCCCAGTTGTGCAACTTTCTTTAAAATTGGTATATTTTATTTATAACACATACAGGGTGGCGCACCACAAACTGCTCGTTCACTAGTACCAAAACGGTAATATTTTTTTAAAACTATTTTTTAAGGATATATGCGGGTACTTTTAGAGCAAAATTTAAAATTGCGGAGAATTGTATAGGATGTCCATTCATATCAAACATTTTGTTTTTTTATTAGACAACCTGTATAACAGTCCATTTTTGGATTGTAAGAATAAAAATAAGGTAAGTTTCATCAGCGATATATGTATATACCAAAAATATAGGGTTTTAAAGATATTTCGTATTTTTAAAATGATGATAAAACACAAATTTGAATATACTTATCCTACCTTACTTACGCTTGACTCTGTATATCACGTTACATTGCTAGAATAGGAATTGCTAATAAAACTCACCTACCCTATTTTTATTCCTACAATCCAAAAATGGACTAATATACAGGGTGTTTCATTAAAAAAAGCATAGCTCTTTTTAAGAACCCTGTAAAATTCTCCAAGATTTATACAAGAGACCGAGGCGTTTGTTGTGTGCCATCGTGTATATTATTATTATTTTTTTAATTAAAAATGTTTTTTTCTTAACCTTATATTTTTTGCTTTAGTATACAGAGTGATTCAAAATCGATTACGTAACTTAAAGGGGTGATTCTACTTGACAAAATAAAGGTAGAGCTTCATATAATTTTTTTCAAAATGTCATTCGTTTTCGAGTTACGAGCCGTCAAAGTTCATTTTTTAACCAATCCAGTTGATATTTGGCAGACAAATCGAGCTTTGCAGATTCTAAAATTTTAAGGCAAAATTACTTTTTTAAATACCGCCCGAGGGCAGTTTACCTAAAACTTAAAATTTATTTACATCATAACTTTTTTATTCTGACAGATATCGCATAGCTGGGGCCGCCATTTTATAGACAATCAAAAACTTAAAAAATAAGGTACTCTTTATTAAAGTCGCTAAACCTCACCGTTTAGGCACCAATAGACATCAAAGTTTTCATCAATTTCAATCAATTTACCTACATACATACAGGGTGTCCAGTAACTCAACCGACAAACTTTACGGGGCGATTCTACAACAGAAAATAAGAAAAAACTTCATATAAAGATATGTCCTAAACGTCTTAGTTTTTGAACTACGGTGTGTTAAATATTTAAAAAAAAGTCAACTCAACTCAACTTATTTTGTCAAGTAGAATCACCCCCTTAGGTTTCGTGATCGATTTTTGAATCACCCTGTATAATAAAATAAATACTCCCACAGCCTTCTTAAATTCTAAGCCGTGAAGGAGAAATCTGGCAACACAGCACAGTAGGAATGTCAAGTATTGTTTAGAAGTAAACAGAAACAAGTTTAAACGATTGCTTAAAAGGTTTTTCTGTTTTTAAAAGTTAAATCGTAGCGTGTATTTATTATATAAAGAAAAATAAGTAATTAATTGTTATATTTAAAAAATAGGACCAGTGGCAATATGTCAATCGTTGTTTTTACGTTTAAATGTGCGCGTATAGTTGGTGCGTACGGCATACATTATGGCACGAACGTGTTGCGTTTCGTTCTGCAAAACGAATTACCCAAGTTATATTAAAACAGAGGGTTATTAAACAACATTTTATTTCCCCATAAACTATGAAATTAGGAAAGTAGGAAAGCCTGGTTATGCGCTATTGACCGGATAAGTGTTTTTTTATTAAAAGTAAAAGTAGTACCTATACGGTAAATGGACAAATATATTTTACGGGCTACTAATTAACTAAGTGTGTTTAAAAAAATTGGTTTTATTTGATATTAATAGTGTGTATAGTGCACCAAAAACAATTATTTACTCCAAGCAATATCCTAAGGACTATAACAACTAATGCGCATAAATATACAGGTAAGTTCACCAAAAAATATTATTTATATAGATATTCTGAAAGTTATTACCTAAGGCGGTTTTAGGATAAATATAGTGGAAAACCTAATTTAAAGCGTTTGTTATTTTAAAGCGCATCTTATGTAATACGCTATATTATTAAGCTTTTATATTTATAACTAAACACATGTTTTCAATTCATTTTAAGTATTGCAAGTATTTCTAAATAATAAATGTTTAGTTAACTTTAAAAAGCTACATTGGTCTGTTCGCAAAAAATGCATAAAGCGGGGTAGAAAACATCATAACAATTTGAAATTTTTAAATCCTTACCAACAAATTTGTAAAGGCAGAAAAGTTCCTGATAAGTTTTGCAGACACATTATTGCTTTTAGAGCAACTATAGTATTTAAAATTATACCTATATGTTGTTTAAAACACTTAAAAAATTAATTAGATTTAGCATGTAATCTATTAGGGACTCATTTCAATATTCCTACTGTACAGTGTTGTTTGCAACGTTGCCTTTCTTACTTCACGGCTTAGAGTTTAAGAAGGCTGTGATACTCCTTAGCTAATACCTTTTAGTAATATTAAACAATTGACTGAAGACATTGAAAAGACATTTGATCTTAAAATGGTTTCAGAAATAGAACAATTAAATCAAAACAGATTTAAGTGGGACAGGCATTGCCCACAGATTATAGCATTTCATTCGTCTATGAGAGGAAAATTGGCCAGAAGTCATTTTGTAAAAGTCACCTATTAATAGTTCAGGTAAATATTATTTACGTTAGTTACCCATATAACATTTTTTGCCGGCGTTGTACATTTAATTTACTGGCATTGCCAACACTCTTTAATGGCAAGGCATTGGCAAAAAGGTATCAAAAGACGCGAAAGTGGGCAATTGGCCGTTATTAGGCCACGTGTTGCAGATAATGTGATGGCATCCATCATTAATAATTTATGATGAAAAAATGCGTTTAGGATGATGGCATCCATCATTAATAAGTTATGCCAAAAAATGCGTTTAGGATGATGGCATCCATCATTAATAAGTTATTGGCAAAAAAATGCGTTTAGGATAATGGCATTTATCATTAAATAAGTATTGCAAGTTTTATAAGTTGAATGTCCCAAAAGTTAAGTAACATATTTAGAGTTTTTTAATCGAAAGAAATGAGAAAAAAAGGTAGGAAAACTTTATCAATAAAAAAATTACATAATATAAATTTTTATACCGTAACAACAAAAAAAATAATAATAAAAATAAAAAGTACATAATAAAATTTAAAAAGATAGTAAATCAAAAGAAAACACTTTAAAATAGTAAGTATTTAAGGGACACTTACACTCAATTTTCAGATCCAAAACATAGGGAGAAATATGTTAGAGGAGTTAAATGTCAAAAAAAAACTATTAAATATATATAATTTTTTTATTAACACGTCTTTAAAACTTTTGATAAGGCAACTCCCTGATTTCATATAATTTTTTGAGGTAACTATAAATTTAAAAGGTTTTAAACAAAATGTTTACAGCTCCTAACAGTCTACTTGAATAATCCGCCTTCTTGACTAGCCATCACCAATTAATTACACAACACACACTAATTAGGTAATAAATACCCCAGCAAACACTATTTGCCGGCAATGTACATTTTTCATATTGGCTTTGATGGTAAAGCATTGGCAATTGGTGGCAATATTATGCCAACATCTTATACGCATTAAAAAGTCAACCCTAAATAAACACTTAATTGGCAATAAATTTTACATGCAGGCGAATTGCCGGCAAGCATAAAAAATGGCGGCATACCAATCCTGATTAAATAAAGGACGCGTTTCTGTTGCAGGCAAATAAATATTGGATTTTTGAAGGCAAACCTTCAACGCATATTCATACTTTTTAAACCATATTATTAACATTGGTATTTAACTAACATTAAAGCAATTTTTTTGATCTGTTTTATTTATAATGGCAGCTAAACAACATTATTTTATGTTTTTTACATAATTTAAAGGAAATGGCCTTTTCATAACATTTTATTGTTAAAAATCATGCAAACAAAAATTAGGTCAAACAAAATGTTTATTATGTATTTTGGAGCGAATAAAAATAAAATGATGGTAAAATTAGCTACGTTAATTTCGACCGAAGGTGACCGCTTTGTGCATTTGTTTTCTACGTGGTTTTCTAGCTTTTTAGTTTCTTTTTTAAAGAAAAGAGTTTTTTAATAGACATAATTAAATGTATTCATTACCTAATAAGTGTGTGTTGTGTGATTAATTGGTGATGGCTAGTCGAGAAGTAGACTGTTAGGAGCTGTAAACATTTTGTTTAAAACTTTATTAAAAGTTTTAAAGACGTGTTAATAAAAATATTATATATATTTTATAGTTTTTTTGAGATAACGATAGATGGCGTAATGGACAATAAACTACGTTTCTGCAATATCTTCGCTTTTTATCGTCTAAAACCGTACCCATTAGACAAAAAATAATTCGAGAGCGGTCTGCGGTAGGTGATCTCACTTAGTTTTGAAAGAAATATCTTCGGCTAGTGTAAAAATCTGCATCTCCAAGTTGGACAGTGTTCCGAGAGATGGTACTTTGCATTGCAAGGAAATTGCATGCAGTAAGGAGTTTTTTTATATTTTAATTTTCAAATATAATATCGCATCATTTTTAGCTTTTAAAAAAAGTATATGCGACAAAATTCGTCAATTTTTATTAAACAAAATTTGTGCAATGGGCTATCGACCTACGTCTTTTAGCCCTTGGTTGTTAGAAAAAAAATCAGTTACATTACAGCTGCTTACATATGCGGATGTAAAAGTAATGCTATTTACAAAAAAAAAAAAAAAAAAAATATATATGTATACAATTAAAGTAACAATTCTACATTTAATAAGATTAAAAACTAATTTTACAAATTAAAAAGGTAAAATTATTTATAGTTATTACTAATTAGAGTCCATTTATCTCCGGAAAATATCTGCCCCATGTCCTACTGATGAGCCCCAGCCAGGAGGAAACACGAGGAATGCGATTAGAAGGTATACGATCGATCAGTTGACAGTAGACTGCTCAGTACAGTGGGACCAGGCAACGCCATTACCCACCATTCCTCGACTTGGAACAATACCTCCTAAAACATAAGGAGGTATTGCTTGGAAAGGTCAGGGGTGCTGAGCGAATAGACGATTGGGTCAGACGCGTGCAAAAACGCTTTGACGCTCAAGTCCAGGAGCCTGTAGGCTTGTCTACCGGGAATCCCACAACCATCAGGCGATAGTACGGGTAGCCAGACGGGTACCCGTACTATCGCTTGGATGGGATAGGTGGGACTGGAGGGATTGTCTCACGTCGTTCGTATATATTCTTAAAGCTCATCCTCGGCTTCTTCAACTTGGCTGTGGTAGTTTTTGTAACAGGAGGTTAATTTAGCCGTAATTTAATTTTAATTAGTGAGACCAAGTGGCGGCGTGGGACGCATCTTGGCTAAAATTATTGACATTAAATTTACGTCACTGACTTTTTTTAACGCATTTATATTTTTTTAGGGTCAAGCATCCAAAAATACAACCTTTTTGTTTCTTAATATTTTTACATTACTTGCTTAGTTTTTCAGAAATAAAAGTAAAATACATATGTAAATGGCATACTTCTAAACCATACAAGAAACATTAGGGTTTTTTTTATTTTAAAAATTAATTGGTATATATGTAACTTCTCATTAGCACCTACATATGTATGTAACAACAACACATAATTAAATAATATTTATACCTATTCTAACTTATTTTACTAAAAACAGTTTTAAAATTTAATAAAAAAATTGAAAAATTTAACATTCTGTATCTTGAAAACAGAAAAATTTGAGGACACATGTTTATATGAACTTTTTTTCCATTAAAATTGGCTCAGAAATACTTTCTTACCGAAACACCCTGTATAAAAACAAAAAAAAAAGCTTACCTTTAGCCTAGTTAAGCTGGTCATGTAAGTCATGTTCCCTCAGTTCCTATACTAAATTCTAGAGCTTTCTTGTTCTTTAAGAAACGGCAGTAAATCAAAGTACGGCGAACGAAGGTGTATATGTTTTGCGCTATCTTCGCGCCAGGTCTTTGGAATCCAAAACTTTTTATGATTCTTTACGGCAACAACTTCTCAAAGAATTAATCTTTTCTCTGGCTTCCACGTCTGCATCTGGATTTATTTGCTTCAAGATATGGACCGGCGCCCGGCATCCTCTTTTTCACTGCTGTCCGTGTATTCCTTACTTTTTAATTTTCCAAAGGCATGGATACAGCTTGGTACGTAATTATAAATTCTCACGCATTACATCTTCCTGGCGCCGAACGGCCATTCTATTACAC